>PITA01004395.1:0-124009 GCA_004023965.1 Spilogale gracilis
CTCCAATTTGTTTCTACCTTTTTGCCGATGTTCTTTGTCTCTCGTGGCGGTCCAGAAGTGGGAAATATCACATTTCAGGCTGGTTTCATGGGTGTTCACGGTGGTCTTGTAGTGGTTTTTTTGTTGGAATTCAGCTCTCTTCAGGGAACTCCCTGAAATGCGGTCACCTGGCCTTCCGCCATCTTGACCCTCTTCCAAGATTTTTTTTTTGTATGGGGGACTAAAATATCCTTGTAAGTTCCTTGAGGGTAGGAAGGTGATCACATCCTGAATGTCTCTTTATGTTCTTTATCTAGCAGCCACTTCGTAAATGCTTGTTAAATTGGATTAGACTGACATGTTTATATAAAGTTTTTGCTATAATTGAACTGTACATGGTAAATTTGTGGAAATCACTGTGGTGACAAATAGCTTCTTATTTTTATGTTGCATTGCATGTGTTATATAATTTTTTCCAAAAATGTAACATTGTACACATGTACTTCCTTTCTTTCTACAAGTTCTTCTTAAGGTCTAAGTAACCTGGAATGTGAAATGTACAGTCATCATGGTAATCTGGCATCATCAACAGAAAGTGAAGGATAAATACCCGATATATAATTAAATTAATTTCACAAATGAGTTTCCTCCCTAAAATAAGGGCCTTTGATATTGGTCATATTCCATTTCAGTGGCTCCAGTAAATCACCAATGCTGTCAGACCTTGACTGATGATTTTGTAATGGTGCCTTATTGATCCAGTGTTACTAAATTACCATTTTGTGACAGTTGGCACAACTAATGATTATTCTAGTCCTTATTAAAGGCAAAGCTATTCAGCTCCTAATTGTAGTATACATACAGCTTGTGTGGAGGAGGAAAGCCATCAGCCAGGCCATAGCAGAGCAATACCTTGACTTATAATTAAAATAAAAATGTATGGGCAGAGAACTTGAATAGACATTTTTCTTAAGAAGATATACAGATGGCCAAAGTGTCCATCAAGGGGTGAATGGATAAATATGTGACACACACACACACACACACACACACACACACACACACACACACAATATTATTTAGTCATAAAAAAGAATGAAATCTTTGCCATTTGCAATAACATGGATGGACCTAGAAGGTACTACACTAAATGCAGTAAGTCAGATGGAGAAAGACAAATACTGTATGGTTTCACTTATATGTGGAATCTAAAAAACAAAACAAAACAAACAGATTCGTAGATACAGAAAATAAGACTTTTGGTTACCAGAGTGAGGAGGGGGAGGAGGGCAGGTGAAATAGTTGAAAGGGATTAAAAAGTACAATTTCCAGTCATAAAATAAATCATGGGGACATGAAAAGATGCTCAACAGCACTGTCGTCAGGGAACTACAAATCAAAACTACAATGGGATATCACCTCACACCAGTCAAAATGGCTAAAATCAACAACACAAGAAGCAACAGATGTTGGCAAGGATATGGAGAGAGGGAAATCCTCTTGCACTATTAGTGGAAATGCAGTATGGAGGTTCCTCACAAAGTTAAAAATAGAATTACCCTATGATCCAGAAATTGCACTACTAGGTATTTACCCAAAGAATACAAAATACTGATTCAAAAGGATATGTACAACCTGATGTTTATAGCAGCATTATCCATAATAGACAAACTACGGAAATAGCCCAAGTGTCTCTTGACTGATGAATGGATAAAGCAGATGTGGCATACACACACACACACACACACACACACACACACACACACACACAGGAATATTACTCAGCCATAAAAAGAATAAAACCTTGTCATTTGCAACAACATGGATGGAGGTAGACTGTATTATGCATAGCATAATAGTCATAGAAAGACAAATACCATATGATTTCACTCACATGTGGAATTTAAGAAACAAAACAAACTAGCAGAGGGGAAAAAAGAGAGAGAGGCAAACCAATAAACAGACTCTTAACTGTAGAGAACAAACTGATGCTTACCAGAGGGAAGGTAGGTAGGGGGCATGGGCTAAATAGGTTCTGGGGATTAAGGAGTGCACTTGTGATAAGCACAGTGTGTTATATGGAAGTGTTAAATCACTATTTTGTACACCTGAACCCAATATTACACTGAATTTAAACAAAATCTTAGAAAAAAAAAAAACCCAGCCTATGAAAAAATGGCATCAGGGGCACCTGGGTGGCTCAGTTGGTTAATCAACTGCCTTCAGCTCAGGTCATGATCCTGGAGTCCTGGGACCGAGCCCCACATTGGGCTCCCTGCTCAGTGGGAGGCCTGCTTCTTCCTCTCTCACCCCCCCTGCTTGTGTTCCCCCTCTGGCTGTGTTTCTCTCTGTCAAATAAATAAAATCTTTTTAAAAAATGGCACCATACAGTTGAATAAAACAGAATTATTTCTCTTTGAAGCAGAAAAGCTATGGGGATATAATGTATATATAGTATATATAATGTATATAGTCAGTATGTTTTAATAAGCTGATATGTGACAGATGGTAACCAGACTTATCATGGGGATCATTTTGTAATGTATAAAAATATTGAATACTATGATGTGTACCTGAAACTAATAGGGTATTATGTGTCAATGATACTTCAGTAAAATTTTTTAAAAATAAATATAGACAACATTTTTAGTTTAAGTTTTGTGTAGGATAAAAAGAGATGTGATGAAAGACTTCGGGACCACATCCTTAAATATTATCCAGATTTTTGAAAGTTATGATATCATATGTCATAGGTTGAAAAACATAGTTGCTCTTAATTTATATGAGTAAAGAATATCTCTCTTAAATTGTTAGGTATTTTCAGTACCTTTTTACACTTACTCAAGACAATGAGGTCTTGTCACAATATTTGGACAGCCTTCAAAGCAACTGAAATACTGTATATCCCAGTTGACTCCTTCTCACGGTGCTAGACCATAAACACATAATGATGTTTAATGGGTCTGTGGACTTGGAGTCTTTTGAAACAGAAAGGAAAAGGATTTCTAAATACCATAGTCTTCCACTGAGGACTGCCTGTTCCTAGTCCATCCTCATTCAGATAGAACAACAATAATCATAACTTATAAAGTAAATATTTATTAACTTACTAGTTGCCAATAAGGGCTAGGTTTTTCCACCTTCTGGAGCTCCATTATTCTATGTAAAGTGACAGCATTTGAGTATCTGATTTTCTGTGCCTTAACCTCATCATAATTGTTTTGTTCTGCCTTTTTTTTTTTTTTTTTTTTTAAGTAATTGCTGTTCTACCATCAACTGGAATGCAGGAGTTACTGTCACTTATCCCTCTACCAAGTAACACTATTAAAGAAACAAGTAAGCCAGGGAATTTTGTGTTTATTGCAATCCTTTTTTTACTTTCTCTTCATCTTCTCTAGATTTATATTTCAGTTCCAAATCATAAATTTAGAGGTAGGATGGAACTTAAGGATCATCTATTTCACTTGCCTTGTTTTACAGTGGCCTAAGGAAATCAAATGATTTTCTGAAAATCATATAGCTAACTAGTGGCAGACCAGGGGCTTGTAGATGGTAGATTCTGGACTCTTGGAGAATCTTTCTTAAGCTATTATGTTGACCTAAGTATCACCCTGTTTTGTATGTGACTCTCTAATATTTATGTATTTGCAGTTCTCTAATTGGTAGAGTCCAATTTACTTGGACAAGTAAATTGTCTGATTCTGCAATTTTACAGATAAGGAAACTGACCCTCTAAGATGTGACTGGTCCAAGGGTCATGCAGCCTTTTAGTAGCATAACTAAGACTAGAGGTTTGGCGGCCTTTTACCTAGTGCAGAGTTCTTTCTTTTGGATTGCCATCCATTCAGACACTGTTCACCATGTACCTTCATACAGGTGACATCTGTAACCAAAAGTGGCCTTACTGATATATTCACTCTTGCAAATCAAACCTTCCAGTTTCTACGAAAAGAATCATTATAGCACAGCCATATGCTCAGAAACAGATTTTTTAAAAAATCTTTGCTATACATTGCAATAATACATTGGGAAAGCCTGTTAGTGTCAGATATGCCTTGTAATACCCTATTAGGCAAAGGTGATATGAAATTAAAAACTCTGTTATTATTCAGTGTCCTAAGACAGTGACCCTTGAAGGAAAAATAAATGAGAACATCATTTTATTTTTTTTAAAGATTTTATTTATTTATTTGAGAGAGAGAGAGTGAGAGACTGTGAACAGGGAGAAGGGGTAGAGGAAGAAGCAGGCTCCCTGAGCAGCAGGGATGTGGGGCTTGAGGGGCTCAATCCCAGGACACTTGATCATGAACTGAGCTGAAGGCAGACGCTTAGCCAACGAGCCACCTAGGTGCCCAGAAACATTATTTTAAAACATCATTTTATTATGCTCAGTTAGCCACTGTATAGTAGCACATCATTTGTTTTTGATGTAGTGTTCAATGATTCATTGGTTACATATAACAACCAGTGCTCACCACAACTCTGCCTTGTTTAATACCCATCACCCTGTAACTGAACATAATTTAAAAAACCCAATTTTATTAAATAGGAAATATTGAGAGTCTAGTTAGAGGGAGCTGTATGGTGGGGCACGTGGCATTAAGTGGCATATTGGCTTGTAATGTTTTTGTTCTTAGTTTTAAAAATTGCTCTGTAACAAGGAAAAGCACATTTTTTACTTTCTGTAGACCTGAACATTCTTTTCTTGTCAGTTATAAATGTTTGTTTTCATTGTTGATGATTGAAATTGAGGAACTAGAAGGACAATTACTCCAAAGCAGGCTCATTCAGCCTGGCTCCATTTCAGCGTCACTCCTTTCCAGTTCCTTCCCCCAATCACCCCAGATTAAGTTAGTCCAAGATGTTGCTTAAGGGACTTTGCAACAATCTTGAAGTCTTTTCTTTTTCCAAATGAAGTTTTTCAGGTACTAAAATGATTTAGAAAACAGGTACTAAAATGATTTAGAAAAATGCTCCTATATATATGTATACACACACACACACACACACACACACACACACACACACACATATGTATAGTAATTGATTTGTATTTTTAACATTCTTCTGACTCCTGATATTATATAAGTAATTCCTCATTATCTGTGAATATAAGCCCTAAGGATCAATAGGGCGACCCCTTCTTTAATGAAATCTTCCCTGATAGACTCAAATGGAATTATATTTCCTTTTGTATGGAGCCTAAACTTTGCTTAGGATTCATATGGTGTGCTCATAATACCACATAGTAGTATTTCTTTGAATGTGTCCATTCACTTCTACATGAAGCGACTCTACACACAGTGTGCAATGTGAGTCACATCCCTGGAAATGGGCAGTGTGTCTCCATCTACATACCCCAAGTCAGAACCTTGACAGAAGGATTGGGTTACTGCCATTTTCATATGCCTTATACTTAGCACAGAGCCTAGTTCATGGTAGCTGTTCATTACTTTCTTTTCAATGAAGAAGGCAAATACTGTCAAGCCACATTCCTCTCTACTCCCCAGACTATAGTTAGGTAGTTGGTTGACTAAGTTAAGAATTTAGTTATGAGGGGCACCTGGGTGGCTCAGTTGGTTAAGCAACTGCCTTCGGCTCAGGTCATGATCCTGGAGAACCGGGATCAAGTCCCACATCAGGCTCCCTGCTTGGCAGGAAGCCTGCATCTCCCTCTCTCACTCCCCCTGCTTGTATTCCCTCTCTGGCTGTGTTTCTCTCTGTCAAATAAATAAAATCTTTAAAAAAAAAAAAAGAATTTAGTTATGAAAATTCACTTGTATGAGCACTAGAGGATAGATTTAGAACTGATTGAAAAATGTTCTGGAAAAAAATTCAAAGAGTTGTTCTTTTTTATATATATATATATATATATATATATATATATATATATATATATATATATATATATTTTTTATTGTTACTTACATTTTTTTTCCAGCGTTGTTGTTCTTAATCTAACACAGCATTTTCCAAAATGTATACTGTAGAATGCTAGTCCTGCAAGACGCATCTTAGAAAAAGAATGTTTCTAGTTAAATAAATTTGTGAAACTATAAAATTTGTCATACTGCATCCCTCCATTGGGGATTAACAATGTAAATTAGCATTTTTAAAAGTTTTGAGAAATCAAGTAGTTCCTTGTTTCTTTATATAACTTGAGTTCTCCACATTTATGTGACTACATCTACTTTTTAATTTTCCCTCAGTCTGCCTTTCTGTCTACCTACCTTCCTATCTATTTATTTTTAAGAGTAAACCATGCTGTATGAGATTTAAAAGCTTGGGCTTTGGGACCAGGTACACCCAGGCAGAGTCCTGGTTCTGCCACTTACTTGTTGTTACTAGCACCAAATAATTATTTAAAGCTTCACTTTCTTCACCTATAAACTGATGTAATGATAGTATCTACCTTAAAGGATTATTGTGACGATTAACTAACCTGTTATATAAAAAGTACATGCAGGATGCCTGGTACATGCTATATGTTCAATTAATGCTAGCAGTTACTAGTTTTGTTTACTATTTGCTATATACTGTGACCCAGAGACAGGCATTTGAAGGGGAGTTTTGGGATCCTCTGACCTTGATTTAGTCTTATTCAATTATTTCAATGATTGTTAATTGATGACTTCTCAAGCTAGGTGATGGTTCCTTCTGCTCGGCTTCTGTGTTCCTTTTCACTTCATATATTTGTTATTGTACTCATATTAGTTGTCCTAGATCTTTCTTTTCTGTTTCTGATGGGAAGATTTGAAGGGTACTGATGAAATGGAAGATACATTTAAATGGATGGAAAAGATGATAAAACATCTAGAAGCCATTTCTTATGGGGGTGTTTAGTCTGGAAAATAAAACGGAGTGGAAGATTGTACTATGGAAGTTAGGTTAGATTGACATATAATTCTAGAATGCATAATTTATATCCGTGGGTAAGAGTTACAAAGGTGTTTAACATAAGAGTTATAAACAATTAGAGGACTTCAACAAGAAAAAAAGAATTATTCCTTGTCACAAGAGACAGGTCTCAGAAATGTCAGGAAGGAATTTGGAGGCCTATTAGAAGAAGGTATCATCCTAGTTGTTATGGAGATAATCAAGATGGTTAAGTTCCTCACAAAAGAAAAATGTTCTCATAACAAGAAAAAAAACCATTCTCATCAAAAGAAAAAAATATAACTATGAAATGATGGTTGTTAATTAACTAAACTTACTGTGGTAATCATTTCACAGTGTATACAAATATTAAATCAGTATGTTGTACACCTTGAACTAATACAGTGTTATTTATCAACTACATTGTGGTAAAATTAGGGGGGAAAGAAGAAGAAAAAAGGTAAGATGGAGCCTAAGAAGAGGGATAGAGAAAGTCTACTGTCAGTTATAGATCAGAAGAATTTACTTCTGCCTCTGGGCATTGGGGGACACCTGTTGAAGGACATGACTTTCGAGCTGGTTCTTGAAAGAGAGGAAGATTGGAGCATGAGATGAGATAGTGTCCAAGAAAGGGAGTAGTTTCTCCAGCATGAATTTCCCACTCGTGGTATTTAGTGAGGTCAGCACTATTTAGCTGAAATAAGTTACATGCTAGAATCCATACATTGCTAAAAGCTAATTGCTTCTCTCTCTCTGTTTACATTTCCCTTCTCTCACTTGCATTTACATGTCATTTTATTCCCACCCAATAGCTCAGTGAGATTAGGAACATGAAATTAATTGCACTCATGTTCACACGACTTACCTCGGGGTAAAAATCATGCCCTTTAATGTAATCAGTCAAAAGAAAGGACCAGATAACTAAAGACATGATCACTCCAATAGAATCTTCTGAAAACCAGGTCTACTTTTTTCAGGATTTTTAGTAAGCTGTATCTAGGAGCAAGTAGGGTTGTCAAACTGTTTGCCGAGCACAAGTGTTCTGGAGTCTTGAAAAAGCTTAAAAGTCATTTTTAAAGGGTGTGTGGTCAGCCTCAGTATGACTTCTGGGCATTTCCTGAAGTCATGAAGGGTAAAAGGCCTTGGCCATGATACTCTTTGCAAAGAGAAGCATATTTGGAACTTTTATTAATTTTAGACTGTCCTGTCCTCACTTAGCAAGTGACCTCAATCCCATAACATGTACAACAGTGCTTTCAATTTTCCCCTTATAGGAGGAACTAATAGAAGGATGTGACTGGCAGTGCTTATACCCACTAGAGTATGTTTACTCCTCAAGGTGCAGAATATGTTTTCTTCTACTGACTTACATATGGAAAAAGTACTCTGTGGTGCTCTGTTATTGCTGGACCTGCCCATGGGAATGCTGCCTCTTACTAATGACAAGAAACAGTCACTAGATCAAACAGCCCAGCTCTGAATGTTTCCCCTTGACATTTTTTGTTCCCCTAAAGTTGAGCCAACATGCCTGGTTAGGAAGCCTGAGGAGTGGTAGACACCTGGTAGAGTTCAGCATCTTTATTCATGGCCCCAAGGGCGAGTCACAGATACAGTGCTGCTTGCCTGACGTCAGTAGCCTCACCTCTGTCCACCCCACTGCAGTGTGGTAGCTGTGCCTGGTGTCCTTTGTTTCTAACTCTGATTAAGAGACAGGACTGCTGGGCATCTGGGTGGCTCAGCTGGTCAAGTGACTGCCTATGGGATGAGTCCCATATGGGGCTTCCCCTGCTCTGCGGGGAGCCTGCTTCTCCCTCTGCTTGCCACTCCCCCTGCTTGTGCATGCACTCTCTCTGTGTTAAATAGAGAAATAAAATATTCTAAAAAAATATTAAAAAAAAAAAGAGAGGACTTCACATCAGCATTGCTTTCTCAGAGAATACAAGGCAGTATTGAGGAGCATGAAGTTAAGTCTTCTTTGATCATTTAAACACATTTACCTTTTTTTAAAATTTTTTGTAACATATTTTAAAATAAATTTTTTAGATGTTCTTTCAGATGACATTAGATGCAAAGTTAAATACATGCTTCTCACTAAAAGGTCTAAAGCCCAAGTCTTTAGTACACAAATTGTTTAAACTTGGAGGTGGTAAGTGAAGAGATAATTTGCTCCAGTAACTTTTACATAAAAATTCCTGGTGATTAGAGGAAGGGGAAACTTCTCTTGAGTCTGATTCATTTCATAGTTTACTTAAAAACCTTCTTCAAGTTTTGAATTACTGAATTTAGAAGGTGTAAAAACGTCATATCATAATTTTGTGGTTAAGTTTTTTCTTGTTAAGTTTTAGTACAGTTCTTGTAGCTTATGTGAAGCATGTTCTTCATTTGATAGATTCACTAAAATGTTTATTTCCTATTTCTAGAGTCTGAATCTCCTTCTGCCATTTATGTGGTTTGAGAATTGATCTGTTATGACGGCTTCAGTAAGAGTGGAAGCATTGTCTTTTTCCCCCTGGGGTCAATGACCCTTCTTGAATTTGAACCTGCCTTGAAGTAATGAGCATTCTGTTTGTCAGCCAGGGCAGTAGAGTTGTTCTGCTCAATGAGTGACCTGTCCAGTGGTTAACATGCTGGTAGCTTCCCTGGTTTCTTCTAAGTTTCTCTCGTAGATCTCAAGGTATTAGAGGGACAAAAGGGGTTTTGCTAAACAGGGTGAAAATGCTTATGGTGGAATAGCGCCTCCCCCGAACCTCTGATTCTCTCAGGCTGATTCTGAGAATATTCTTCTTTGCTGTGGATCTGAGAAATAACTGCAGTAGTAGTGATCTATTCAGTTTAGGAATGAGAAATTCCAAGTCAACATTTTTGTTCTTTTGGAAAAGACAAATGGCTCAAGGAATTAGTGCTAAAAGAAATCTGGTGCTTTAATATTTATTTTAGCTGAGTATATTTTTTACTATTGTCAGTTAAGAGTGTGTGTTGCATTTCATGCTACGTGGGTTTTTTTGCCTGAAGTCCTGTAAATGTAATACCTAAATAACTCCCCCAGCCTTCCCTTTTGCTTCTTACTTTCCACCCACTTACTTTGGTAGAGGCCCCCTACTTGCCACAGTGGTCTCTTCTCTTTTGCTAAATTCTTTCCTCAAGAAAGACTTAAGACTTGGAAAAATCATAGAATCTATCAGACTAATAAAATGTCAGTTTTTAATAAGTATTCTGGGACAAGAGGCATCAAGTGGCACTGTCCAGGAACTTACTGTCCCCTTCCTGGTGAACAATCCACAGTAAGATCCTTGCAGTTGATAGCACATTATAACTACTTCTCAGTGAGCTATTTGAATTTTAATAGAGCTCAAAGCTTTAAGTTAAAGAAAACTTTCTAATAGCAGATTTTCAGGTATCAATCACTAGGTAAGGCAACTATTAGAGCCAGAGTCAGAGAACGAGGGCCCTGAAATTATAGTTCACTGAATTCATTGCTTAAATTTAAGACTGGCTTTATCAACTACCTTAGTAGTTGTCTTAGTTCTTAAATATCATCAAAATAAGAAAATAGGTTGCACTAGTATCAATAGTAGGATGAATAAATTATATAAGTTATCCCTATATATTTTGCTTGTTTGGGAGGGGAGAATCTACCAAAAAAATAGTAGTCATTTTGTTGGTAAAATATTTAATTTAATAGTGGTTGGATTGGACCTTCCTTCCAAAATGGCCAACATAAAAATTCTGTGTTTGGTGTGTTTTATGTGTCCAGTAGCTACCCTTTGTTTTGTTACCCTATTTTTGTCTTGGAATTGCTCTTTGTATTTCAGTATTTAAGAAGGAGATGGCAGTGTTGAGCCTCAGCTCAGACTTGACACTGAAGGAGCTTAAGATTTTTCATTAAAGAAGTATTACTTTAGCTAAATGCAGTTTCATCTCTTGGGATTTTATTTTCTACCCTCACTCCCTTGGTAATCCCATATGAAGAATGAAAGAGTGTGCTAATATGTGTTATATTAGATCTGTCATACAAGATACTATTAAATTACTTACACTCATTCCCGCACGTCTAAGAATGCCAATTTAAAGGACCCGTAGAAACAACCTTCTAAAATAAAATGAGCATCAGCTCTAAAATGCAAAAGTGTGTTTCCGATGTGCTTGTTTTCCTGAGGCTTTGGCAGGAAGAATTAACTTGATGTTTCCAGAACACAAAACACCGTACTGAGCCACATCTTTTGGTAAATAAGCTGCTCTCTGGGAATAAATTTTTTACTATTTCTTTTTTTCAGGCAGTAGGCTACTGCTAAGAAAATGACATTTTCCTAGGACTGATGCCCTGAAAAAAAGTTTTAGGTGAGGGGAGGAATTGTTTACTTAGTCTCCATTCACATCCTTTTTGCCTGCATTCCAGGTTTCAAAAGGATGATTCATATACCTTTTAGGTCAATGTTGAAAAGCAAAATAAGTAACAGTGCCCTTTGTCAATATCAAAGCAATTTAACAGTACATTTTTTAGGTTCTAAACCATGAGAAAGATAGACGGCTACCATGTAAAGTTGTAGTAAGTTGTTTTTAAAAGTATAAGCCAAGATTAGCAAAGTAAGCTGCCATGTCAAAGGATCTGAAACAGCAGTTGGAATGGCACCCAATACTACAAGTTATATTTTGAAAAGCCATCTTGCCATGCTTAAAATATGTAAAAGCAATATTTTAACACGTGACATTATGTGGTTTTCTTTGAAGTCTCAGCAATTAAATCGCATGCAAAAAGATACGTAATTGTTTAGCTTGATTATCATTGATAGTGGGATTTTCTTTTGTACCTTAATTTTTATATGTTTAAAATTATTGTTGAAATGTTATGTGAAGAATAATTTATGGATTTAACTAAGCCAGCAAACCTATTTGGTTTCCATTATAAGTGAAGGACCCAACAACAACATCTTCATTTCATATTGTTCTGATAAATTTAATGACATTATTTTTTTTTTTTAACTAAAAGGAAATTTCTTCTCAGCTGGATTCTTTCACTGTAGGTTTTAATCGCAAACTTTGAAAATGAGAACATAGCTATTATTTTTTATTAAAAGGATATGTTCTGGTTAGTTTGGAAAGGTTTGACTAGTAAGGGCTTCCAATAGCATGTCTAAGGACTTAAAATGCAATGCTGAAGTTAGAGAATGTAACATATGCCTTTAGTAGCATCGCATCTTATGTGTTGTCAGACGCATGCATGGCAAATGTATAGGCATGTTGAGACAGCTCTTACTACTCTCAAAACTCCAATTAAGAGTGGGCTCCTTAAAGGTTAGCTATGCTGGGTAGGCCACAGGTCTATACATTCGCTACTAGGCTCATCCTTTGAGGTGGGTAGAAGCGAGAGATTGTATGTTGTCTGCCATGACACTTGAAACAATGTCTTACTCATAACATGTGCTCACTTAATGTTTGCTGGCTGATTGAAGTTCTGTGACTATTCCTGCTCAATAATTTCAACTTTTTTTTAGTAGCTCATCCTTTAAAAGTCTTTTTGAACCTTCTTATGCTTTGTGTTAGAGTAGGATTGTACTTCTGGACAAGTTCTAATTTACATAAATAAATCCATAATGTAACTTTCTTTAAAATATATTTTTATTACATGTATTCTTGTACTTTAATTCTTAATATGCTTTTTTAGTAGAAGAAACACTTGAAATATTTAAATATTTTAGCTAAAGTGCTGAATAGTTAACAATTCAGTATTGGAAGCATTCATTGGCTTTTAGCTCAATTAGAACATGCTTTAGACTTGCTGGATATGAAATATTACACTGGTATAGAATGAAGCAATTCATTAGACTTGATGATTCTATCATATGCTTTCATTGTCTCATCAGCATTCTAACCTGCTAAATATCTTTGAGGCTGAATGCTCTGATCTGCAGAATCTCCTTAACTCTTTTCTGAGCAGCTTGAAAAGGCACAATATCAAAGCTATACACTCTCCCAACCCTAGATGGGTTTCGAAGGAGGTGCAACTTCTTGTTAGGAAAATGCCATGCACTTGAATTACTAGTGTTTCTACACAAAGTGAATAAGTCCCGCGGAGAACCTTTGAGTATTTTGGAGTTATGAAATAACAATATTAAAAAACTAGCAAATTTTTTCCTTCTTTTCTCACTAGTCCTTCTTGTGTCTTCCACGCAAGGGGCAAGTTTTATGTACTTTTGTTCAGTGATATTGATCTTTGATCTTTATGGGAAAAAAAAATTCCTGTTGATGTGTATTCATTCAAATGTTCGTTGGACTTCTACAAACTAGTGATGCAGAGAAAGAGAACCGAAAAGAGCTCTGTCCTGTTTTCAATACGAGTCTTTGGCAAACTTCAGTGGGGCCTTGGCAGTCCTGCCCTCCCAGACCTGTGCTTCATTATAGTGTGCTAGGAGCCACCTCTGTTAGCCAGGCTTGACAGGATATAGCCCAAGGGAAAAGACGCCAGAGAGTCTAGGACACTTGGTCTTCCAAGAAACTGCTTGATTGAGTGGTCAGGGTTCGTGTATATTAGCCAGAGACTTGATGATATGCTGGTATCTGGCCATCCCGCATTTGGGGCAGGATATTATTATTCTGGATAGCAACGTCATTATTTCAGTCTCTTTGGAGCCAGAACAATTGTTATCTTCAGCTGAAGTGCCTAGTGTGTCTAGATATATACCCAGAAGAACTCACATGACATAATTTTACCAGAATACTATAGAAACTTGATTTGAATACAAAAGGGAAATATCAAGATTCATCTTTTCTGAAAAACAAAAATGAAATGAACAATATTCCCCCAATAAAATGAAATTCAGTGGTTGTACACTTCCTCACAGCTATGTTCTTTCATGTGCTGCTAATGAGAATGAAACTCTATGATATATTGATTATGTGAAATTTAACAGATTATTCACTCTTAAAAATAGCATGTGTTATTAGAACAACCTCAGAGGACCATAAAAGAAAATGATTTAAGTATTGCACTGCAACAAATAATAGTGTCTAGTGAAATTGTTTTTTTTTTCTTTCAAAGTTTCTGATATTCTTGGTCTATTTAGAAAACAAATGTATTTAATTGTTTCCATCTCTTAAATATGCCCAGTGAGTTCAGTTTTTAGTTGTTGTACAAATAAATTGGTCCTAGTTGCATTGCTTTCTTTCAAACATCATTTCAAATTAGGGCTTAATGTGGTTTCAGCATTTTGCCAGAATAGTCATCCTACTTTTGTCTGAGGGCGGTTGATTACATCTATCTTTTCCAGCTTTCAAATGCCAATATAATTAGAAGAATGCAAACCCAACCCTGAGACCATTTGTCCTCATACATTGATTGTAATGCTAAGTTTTATTATGGTACATAGGAGGAAAGGCAAACAATTTAAAGTCTGAAGAAAATGAAGACCTGCTAAACATTTTTATTACATCAGTGTGCTTAACCAGTTTTTCCTGACGACTTTTAATGCTTAATTACCTGGATTATTAAAATATATATAAATACTTTTACATGTTGGATTCAAAAATAGCTTTGAAATATCTTAGTTGCTAATATGCAAATGGGTATAAAATAAATAGAATGGAAGAGGATTTAGCATAATTATTTCAAAGGATAAGTTTTAATAATTTACAGTATATAGTAGTCTCCAAATAACTGGAGAAAGGGCTTTGAGGAAATAAGGCAATCTCAGTGATAAAATATAACTGTTTTGTGCCTACATATATATTATGTACTATGTCTGTTTGCCCCATTTGTGTACACTATCTTTGTAATACACTCTATTACTCTTTATTTTATTGTCTTGGGGGATGGAATTAAAGAGTGAAGAGTCTAGAAATAGTTAGTTCTACCCTAAATCCATCCCTCTAAATGAAATGGCAAGTTAGAGATGTTTGTGTGATAGGAAATAAAGGTGTATTTTTAAGCTCCATGTAATAGGAAACTCATAGATAGCCATAGCTAATGTGAGTATGGTGAATGATTTCAGCCTTTGATGAAATTTCTTTTGGCCTGTTGAAATCTGACCTACGAAGTGTCTATAGAAGCCCTCAGAATCAGTCTACAAAGCTCTCTTAGTGGACTTGACACTTTAAGAACCAAGTTTTTAGTTAAGATTTAAACTTTAAGTTAAGCTAACCTCAGATATTAGCCTTTATAACATCAAGGTAGAGACACCTATAGGGTGTTGTCTATTTGCATCTATTGCTGTATTTTTGTTTCCATTTTTTAATTATTGATAAAGCAGAAGGGGCTGATGTTAGAGTATAATCTTAGCTGCTATAGCAAAAAACCCCTAAAATATAATAACTCAAAAAAGAAAGAAGGCAAACCAGACAGAGTTTCTGTTCCATAAAATCAAGGAATATAGGTTACTTCTATTTTCCTCTGATTTCCCTAGAATATCATCCCCGTCTGCATAGTAAAAGCTGGATTACCATCACTATGTCCTCATCCCAGCTTGAATTGGTGGTGGAGTGTTTATAAGTAAGGAGGCGAAGCAGTTTCCTTAATAAAGACATGACCTGAATAAACAATTTATTTTTCATCTCAGCATTTGTCCTCAAATTTGTTTCAAACTTCCAGCTCATCCAAAATCCTGGTTTTCCATTAGAAAAATCTTTCCTGAATGCAAAATAGTGGGAATTTTCTCTGTACAGATTCAATTCACTATCGTCTCAAAGTGGCTCTTAATAACAGATTTAATTTTGTTTTATTTTGGATTTCATCTTTGAAAAGATGGTAATTGTTTTTTTTAAGGTATTTCTGACACAGAATTATTATGTACAAGAGAAAATGCTTGGGAGGCAACCTATACCTTAAACATAATTTGGCTCTCTTTGAGGAAAGTGAACTGGTGCAGATAAGAAATGACATTCATTACAATAAAACTATTTCTAATTCATGAAATGAATAATAAAATAACTTAATTATCTGACTGCTTTGACTTTTCAAACCAGAAATGAGTGATAGAAAGAGAAAAGGGGTTCTCTTAAAAAAAAGGCCCTTACTATCCAGAATCTAGAATCACTGAGAGATGGTCATCGATTTCTTCCTTCTCTTTCTCTTAAACTCTTTTTCTTGAGCCTCAGAGGGCTCACTATCCATCTTTAAAAACTAATATCTGCTTTACTTATTGTGTTTCATCTACATGGAGTCACAGAAGTGACCTTAGAGATTCTAAACTTAGTGGTTTGCGGTCCAAATGGGGTGGGGGGCAGTTTAGACAGGACGGTGATTGATTGGTGAAACATTTCCACCAGAGCAGGTTCATTCCTATCAAAACAAGTAGTTAGAAGAACTCATTAGTGAAATTTGTTTTAAAAAACGGGTTTTACTCTAACAAAGGTTTAGAAGGCTTCTGTTGAACACAGCCTCCTTAATTTTTACTTCAGATAATTTTTCAAAGATACCAAGGCAAGACCAGGTCCAGAATTCATATCTCCTTACTTCTTGATGGATATCTTCCCACTACCCTATGCCGTGTGCTGGCTCCAAAACATTCTTATATCAGTAGTTTGTCATTGTTTATTCAAAAAATGAGTAGTTTTCTTTTTTCAGATGATATAGTGAGGTTTGGTGTAAAATAGGACACTAAGGGCCGCCTGGGTGGCTCAGTCGGTGAAGTGTCTTCATTCATCTCAGATCATGATCCGATTGTCTTGGGACTGAACCCTGCATCAGGCTCTGTGCTCAGCACGCAGTCTGCTTGTCCCTCTCCTTCTGCCCCTCCCTCTTGCTTGTACGCTGTCTTTCTCTCTCAAATAAATAAAAATCTTTTAAAAAAATTGGAAACCAAGTTCCTCCAGTTTGTAGTCTCTTAAAAAACCAAGTAACAGGGCGCCTGGGTGGCTCAGTGGGTTAAAGCCTCTGCCTTCGGCTCAGGTCATGATCTCAGGGTCCTGGGATCGAGGCCCGCATCAGGCTCTCTGCTCGGCAGGCAGCCTGCTTCCTCCTCTTTCTCTGCCTCTCTGCCTACCTGTGATCTCTCTCTGTCAAATAAATAAATAAAATCTTTAAAAAAAAACAAAAACAAGTAACATGTATAGATGTTGGTTCAAACAGCTGTTGCTCCATTGTGAATATTATAATGTCAATTATTGATAAACAGCTGTTTGGTAGTGAAATATTTTCATTGCCATGGATTTGACTGACAGTGATTGAGCACCATGTGGTGGCATCCCTTGCATTACACCATTACTGAATAATGGTGCCCAGAGCTTGAGTTGACCCTGGCTCATCAGAGGAGCTGGCCTGAAGAGAAATGGGTTAGGAGTGACAACATCCTCTCTACTGTGCTTTTCACATGCTCTGCTTTTGGTTCTGAGACATAAAAAGAGGATGCTGCTTGGGAGAGCCAGTGTGTGCTGTATCTCAAGTAGATGTGCTTAATATTCTGGAATCACATCATACTCACCTGTTCTCTGTAAGCTTATTAGGTAATTTTGGTAAATGGGAAAGTTGTCTTCATCCTGCTAGTTAGTATCTTATTTTACATTTAATAATGAAGCAAATCTCTGGGGACTAGTTTTCTGGCTAACTAATGCCTTTGCAAACCAATATAACCTCTTAACATAAAACATAAGTAATGGAAGTTCAGAGGAAATGAGTTCTTGGATTCCCTAGAGCGTGGTTAGAAAGTCTGAAGTAGTGTTCACAAGCTATTGTTTTACAGCAGTTATACAATTTTTTTTTCCATGAGTATGAAAATGTTCTTCATGGCAAACACAGGTCAACTTAAAGTCAGAAGCTCTGGTTCTTGGAATACTATGATGTTATAAAGAATGCTCAAAATATTTTCATAATATTGTAATAGTTTACTTTCATTATATACATTTAAGCTGTTTTGGTTTTGGACATGCGGCATAAATAATTTTCACATCTCTATGAGAAATCTAACTGGCAAAATATTATTTACTAAGTTTCTGTTTTTATTTTCTTTCCTAAAGACCTCAAATTATTAAAAAGAATCAGTCCACCATATGGCATTTTCACAATGTGAAAAACTTGTGAAGGACTGAAGGTCTAATCCCTACCATTATTTCCCATTCTGAGAGATGCCCCAGGAACCATGACAAAACCCAGGCCTTTGAAAGCCAAGTGACTTTCTTGCTCTTGGGCAGTTAGTTAAAGGTAGAGCTAAGCTAGCACATAGTCTCCTGACTGTATGATATCATCTACTTTCACAACTGCTCTTTATGAGAGATAAAATAAAAATATTTTTCAAAAAGCCAAATTTCATTTATATATCTTGACTTTGTATTTCACATTCTAATGACTAACAGATTAAGACATTAAGGGAATGCCACAAATCTAACACTTACGTTTTTGTATACCAAGAGGTTTTATTCTTCCCTCCCTTTCTCCTTTCCTCTCTCCCTCCTCTTTTCCCTCCTTTTTTCCTTCGTTTCCTTCCTTGGTCCTTTCTTTTTATGTTTGACCACAGATTTATTGCTTAAATGAAGCAGAATTCATTGTTACAGTGATGTTTCTCCCCAAGGCAAGATAGAGTCATTCTCACCATCATAATCTCTTTGTCTCATTCTGAAGTATTTATTCAGCTCCCCCATCACATGATATATTGTGATCTACAAAGCTGTGAATTTCATGGGGATTTATGGATTGAAATTTCTTTTTTTATAGGTAAGGAAACCATGACCCAAACTCTCCTTTTGCACAGCGGGTAAAATTTTAAGAAAAAAAATCAATAGGATGAACATACATAGATTTCTTTCCTTATTTTCAGTTAAAGAGATGAAGATGTTTAGTGAGATGACAAATTAAAGAGAAGTAAAGGAAGTGCTAAACTCTGATGTAATGGCCAGTACGTTAGAAATTAATGTGAGGGATGCCTGCGTGTCTTCGTCAGTTAAGCAGTTGACTCCTGATTTTGGCTAATGTCATGATCTCACAGTTGTTGAGATTGAGCTCCACATCTGGCTCCATGCTCAGCTTGGAGTCTGCTTGAGATTCTCTCTCTCTCTTTCCCTCTACCCTTCCCCTCACTTGCACTCTATCCCTCTCAAAATAAATAAATAAAATCTTAAAAACAATTAGTGTGAGGGAGTGAATGGATGGAAAGCAGGAACAAAAGTTGGGAACCGAAGAAAGATATAAGAAGATAAGGATATAATACTTTTACACATTTTAGATGTCCTTCCTTCTCCTGTTTTTATGAATTTTTATACCAAAGAGCCAGAATACAAAGAGATTCTTACACACACACACACACACACACACACACACACACACACACACAGATACACCCCAATGATAGAATTTACACCTTTTAAATCTTAGTAGATAGGTGATTTTTTTTGAATTTTAACTAATTGCTATAATGGCAATGTCTCAATACACTTTTTTTCTTTTGCAAAATGAATCTGTAGCTTTTCTTTCTGATAAGTTACTCAGCAATACTAGCCTTATAAACTGTCTTTTTAATAACAAAACAGTTTATTCTTTTTATTCTGCTCATTTTTCTTGGTTATGTGGAAATAATGAGTCAACCATAGAGTGGATATTATATAATGAAATTAGCAAAGCTTCCTTTTCAAGGTTCTTGACATAGTTTCTGGTTCAGTAATGATGGTTAAGAGTGGTTCAGTGATTTGTTTGTTTGTACTCCATCCCGACAGCAAGGTTTCTATCACAAATGCTTGTTTTGTAAGAATAAAATAAAAAACACATTATATACTCATGAGCAATGAGTCCATTAACAAATGTAAAGCATCCACCTGGGATGGGAACCCAGTGTTATGGAAGTTCCCTATACAGCTATCTGACATTTGTAATGTATCCAGATGTCTTACATCCAGATTTGTCTGCATAATGCCACAGTAAATATCATCTGGGAAGGCAGGAAGTGAACAAACATTAACACTCTCATTTTATAGATAGAAAAATTTATGGATAGCAAGGCTTGAGAGCCTCATCATGGTGGTAGACTAGGGCATTTCTAACAGGTCACCCCTATTATTTATTGCCCAAATTTGGACACTATTGAGAGTGACAAAGGATGCTATTAGTAATTACACTGGGACAATAGGTATGAATTTGGACTGTTCCCAGGAAACTGAGGCTTGTCACTTTTAGTAGGATCTATAACTGACTCTCATGTATTTCCTTTTCTCTGTGGTTCTCAGACTTCCCCTTGAGTTCTTGCTAAGTATATATGAATACATATAATAGTCATAGGAGAGGGAATGATTGGGTTTGAATCCTGGAAACATCAGTTATTAGCTGTGCGGTCTTGGGTACACTTCAAGCATTCTGTCCTCTCTCTGCTTCCCTTTCTTTCTTAGTGAAATAGGGATGATAATACTAATATATTATAGAGATGTTATATCGATGGAATGAGTAACATTCCTGAAATAGTGTCTAGCACTTAGTAGGAACCATATGTACTTGATAAATAAATATATGAATATTGACCCTGAGAACTAGAGGAAAAGTTAGATGCTATTTAGCTAAGAACATTCTTTTCTTTTCCAGAGCACATTTTCTGAATCAATTCTCAGACCATTGTGTACTTTTTGGTATACTTTGAATATCTGTACCTGAAATTACTAATGATGTGCTAATCTATTGAGTGCCATGATCTCATTATTGTTTTATTGTATAGCACTATTAACATCTACATGCTAAGACAGCATTAATAAGTTAATTTGTGATGAAATGAATCTTCATAATATCTCCCACTTTTTTGACTTATACTGATAGAATTCTATTCATTCTATTCTCTTCTACTAGTAGACCTTTATGTCTTTCATTATAGTAAGTAATCTGTGATCTATACAGGTTTTTTCATTTTAATAATTTAAGATACCTGAGTTTTTTTTTTCCTTTTGGAATGGATTGCTTTATTTATTCCCACACTGACTCTCCTCATTCTTTCTTAAAATCAAACATAAAATTAAAAGGCACAGTCTAAGATGGAAAACATGCAGAAAAGCATTTCCCCTGTAGTTTGGTTTGCATTGTGGTGATTTGACTCTGAGTAAAAAGACCCACACCTCCAGCCCCGCAAGGACACATTGGGCTTCTGTTTTGTATTCAGGATCAGACATCTCATTTCCTTTTAGTCCGTTAGGCACTTTTTTCAGTCAGACCGCCTCTGACTAAAGTCATTGCTGATTCTATATTCAGAAAACTGAGATATTCATTATCTGTTTTATTTGACATGTGAATGATTCCAAATCTAACTCTTTCCTCTGCTTCAGCGTTTGGCCTCACTCTCCATTAATTGGCTAAAATGGTGGCGCCCACTTCTGATCTTTTTTTTGATCCATCTTCTATCTCGTGCCTTAACCTACCACCCTTTTAAATATTCCCCAGCCTTCCCAGCGACAACAGTGCACAGCTAGGGGAGGTAAAGGAACAGGAAATCCTAAAGAATTGGGCAAAAATTCAGGAAGAAAGAGCCACACATGTATTACAATTTTTTATACTTTTTAAAAAAGTAAATTTTCTAGTCCTTAATTGCTGTAATTCATACATATAATAAAGTTATATTGTTTTTCAATAACTCAATATTTAAACATCCTTCAAAATCTTTCAGTTATTTTTCTGTTATCTCAACTGATACATTATCATACCTGTGAAACAGGTATTCTCATTGTCCTTATTTTACAGAGGAGTAAACTGAAATGTGAGGGAATTCACATAAGGCATTTAACACAGTCAATAAAAGTCAAACTTTTATTTGACTAGTACTGTTGATGATAAAGAAGAAAATAAAAATCACCCATAGCTCATTCATTACTCAGATAGAAGCACTGTTAACATTTTAATGCGTTGTCTTCTTTTGCTTTTTCTGTACATATGTAGGTGTTTGTATAAACATATTTAAATGCATAATTTAGTATCATTAAATGCATTTCTGTATTCTGCTTTTTCAAATTATCATTATCTTATAATGTTACTTAAAAATCTTTGCAAACCATCATTTAAAATTCATTGTACAACCATAAAGTTTATGGGACCATTCTTCTACTATTGAACATTTACTTTTTTCCCACATTTTTATCAATTAAAAATAATGTCTTTGTTTGCAAACAGCTTCCATTTACCTAGCTGGTGTGTTTTAATAGATACCCAAGGGTTTTAAAGGATAGAGTGCTATCCTTACTCACTGGCATCTCTTGTGATACATTACTTTTATTAGTAACATTGGCCAAGACTCAAGGTATATTCTGCAGCCATTAAACAGAGAACAATCTGATTTACAAAGGGAATGAGTATATGACCTTGACTTCATCAACATTTGTGTGTTCACACAGGGTTGAATAAAAAAAGGAGAAAAATAAAAACAAAAACATACAGTTTAAGTCATGGAAGTTTTAGAGGTGAAATATCTGTGTTGGGCGAAATTACAGATATGAGAGTATGTCTGGTCAATTGTTAATTGTGCTTGTAAGAATTCTCACACCTATTTGGTCTCTGCCTTTTTATGTAGAATCACCACATTACTTTGTAATAAGCAATAAAAACCTTTCACCACAAAAGTATATTTGTGAAATCATTATATTAGATTGTTTTATTTAATTTCTTAGTTTATAATGGCTAATTAGATTGGGTAGCAGTGAAAGCAGAACAAATGGGCTGGGTGATACAGAGAATGATAATTTACTGAACTCTGTTTTTTAGGCACTGTTCTAAGTTTATATGTAACGTCTGTAATATAAATTGTGTTTTGCAACCACCCAGTCAGATAGGAACTTTATTGTCCTCATTCCATTCATGTAGAAACTGAGGTTAAGTAAATTGCTTAAAGTTAGAGGGGCTGGCTGCAGAGTCCATTCATTTGACAACTGTTGCTACTGATCTGGGCTCCAGAGGGAGTATACACATACAGTCAATAGGGAGCAGAGAAGTACGCTTCCAACCTGAGTAGTGTTGAGTGGAAGTGATCCTCCTGTTTTAACTTGCCCTATCTCCAGTACCTAGAATGCGTAATGAGTCAATGAGTAGCATTTCCACTCAGTCCTAAGTAAGAGCTGTCCAAATTGACAGACATCTATTAAGCATCTACTCTGGCCTGAGCTCTGGGAAGACAAAAATGCATAAGATATAACCCAGAACTCAAGAAATGTGTAGTCTCAAAGGAAAATGGACATGAAAAACTGATTAGATAGTGTGATACGACAAAGAAAGATGTGTAAGACAGCAAAGAAGATTGAAACCTTCAGAGGATATGACATTTGAACTGGGATGAATAAATATTGCCAGGGAATCAAGGGTATAGGGCCTCTCTACTCTTTTGAATATAACAAAACCTCTATCTATGGAAGCTGGACCATCACCCATTGTTTATTTTTAATCTAATTTAGAAAGAATGCAGTGCCATGTCTGCAGTAAGTGACACCTTGGTTCTTATCAGTTATGTAATTGTAGGCCAATTACTTAATCTCTCGGAGCTTAGGGTTCTAAATCTGGAAAAGTAGGGAAAATTATGTTTATATCAATGGGAAGGCTAAAGAAGATTCATATAAGTTCCTAGAACACATCCTGTTGTTGATGGCCGCAAATAGTAATTATTAACATCCTGATTATGTAACTAAAAGAATGTAAGAAGCCTCTTAGAACAAAGACTTTCTTACCTAAGGTGGAGGAAAAACAAGCCTGGCAAGGTCTACCAAATGAGTGAGGAATAATAAGGAGAAAGAACTATCCTTCTGGAGTTCAAATTCCATTTATAACTGCTAAACTGAGACTGCTAAGAATAAAAGGCCTTAACAAGACTCAAGAGAATTCTTGGGACAACAA
This sequence comes from Spilogale gracilis, assembly GCA_004023965.1. Taxonomy (NCBI): domain Eukaryota; kingdom Metazoa; phylum Chordata; class Mammalia; order Carnivora; family Mephitidae; genus Spilogale; species Spilogale gracilis. The sequence continues at coordinate 23,618 of PITA01004395.1, forward strand.
ATGACTGTTAAAACGGAATATTTTGATGTGTTAAGTGTAAATTACTCAGAAGCATATGGATTAAATTTCCTTTCAGCAATGCACGGGTTTAAATGTTAAGAGGACAGAGATGTGAGAACAGGGCCCTACTGGGTTAGGAACTCTCTGATGTTTGGCCCAGGAGGGTTTTAGGTAGACTCACAGAGAAAGGCTGAGAAATGCCCCCTGAGGAAGGCAGGAGGAGAAGGAACAGAGAGAGGATTTCATACTCTCTGCCCCAGCTTCAGTGAAGTCCATTATTACAAATCAGTGTGGCCTCAACGCCAAAGGTTTAAAAAACATTTTAAGTCCTCTTAGAAGTTTAGGTTATAGTCATTGGCCCAAAGAATGGTCGATCACCTTTTCTTCACATGAATGAAAAAAATTCAGAACTCTTTCTGTTTAGGAGATAATATACTGGGAAACCAAACCTCTTTCGCTGGAAAAATGAACTTGAAAAGAAATCATGGTTGTGTTCTCTTATTTTATAGACAAAAGACTTAGGTCCAGATGTGTGAAAGACCTGCCTAATATTCCCCAGTGGGTTCATGACAGAGCTAGGACTGGAAACCAGGTCATCTAAGAAATTTCACACTCAAAGAAATTACTTGACTTGGTCAAGGCCACACCCTGAGTAAAGTGGGCACTGATGGGATTTCAGCCAAGGTCTGTCTCACTCAAAGGCCCCACACTTCCTATGAGTCCAAGCTGCTGCTTTAAAATTAATTAGGCATTCTTCTTACAAAGGTAGCATATGTTTATGTTAAATTATTAGAGTATAAAAGGATATAAAATGAAAGCTAAGAGTCCTTCTCCCTCTCAACAATCTTATGTCCCTTTGCCCCCTAGAATCCCTCTGTTTCCATACCCTAGAAGTAAATACTGTAAACATTTTTTTAGGTATTTCCAGAAATTACAGAATTTCTTATTTAGAAAAAAATCAAAAGAAATTACAGCAAATTGCAAGAATTTTAGAAAGAAATTCTACATAAATTTACTGCTGACATTTTGTCCCATTTGCTCTATCATTTGTTCTCTGTAGTCGCCTATCGATTTATCAGTCCATCCATTCATCCATCCATCCACCCATCCACTAATACTATTTTTGTCTGAGCCAGCTGAGAGTGAACTATAGACACTATGGTCCTGTATTTTCTATCTTAGTCCATTCGGGTTGCTGTAACAGAATGCCATGGACAGCATGACTTTGAAACAACAGAAGTTTATTTCTCAGAATTCTGGAAGATGGGAAGTTCTAGAGCAAGACACCAGTAGATTCAGTGTCTGGTGAGGGTCTGCTTCAAGGTTCATAGAAGGCTGTCTGTCTCCTTGCTCTGTCATCACATGGGAAGGTTTGAGAGAGCTCTCTGATTTATTTACTTATTAAAGATGTATTCATTTAGAGAGAGACAAAGAGTGCATGTGAGTGGGGGGAAGTGTAGAAGGAGAAGGAGAGAGAGAATCTCAAGAAGACTCCCCAATGAGTGCGGAGCTTGATCTTATGACTCTAAGATCATGACCTGAGCTGAAATCAAGAGTCCAGCTGCTTAACTGAGTGAGCCATCCAGGCACCCCTCTCTGGGATCTCTTTTATAAAAGTTCAAATCCTATTCATGAGCACTCCACCTTCATGACCTAATCATCTGTCTCAAAGGCCCCACCTCCTGATACTCTTATAATGGGCATTAGGATTTAACCTAAGAATTTTGGGAGGACATAATCATTCATTCTATAGCAACCTCTAAATATTTCAGTGTACATTTCCCAAAAATAAGGATATGCATAAGCATAGTAAGTCATCAATTTTTTTAAAAGATTTTATTTATTTGACAGAGAGAAACTCAGAGAGGGAACACAAGCAGGGGGAGTGAGAGATGGAGAAGCAGGCCTCCCATTGAACAGGGAGCCCAGTGCGGGGCTCGATCCCAGAACTTTGGGATCATGACCTGAGCTGAAGGTAGATGCCCAATGACTGAGCTGCCCAGCCACCCCTACAGTCATCAGTTTTGATAAACTTTAATAAATTTGTCACTGATTCAGTATTTTTATAAGATTGATCCAACAATATACTTTATAGAATTTTTTCCTCCTTTAGTATCAGATCTAGTTTAGGACCATATATTACACTATCTTCTTTCATCTCACTGGTCTCTGTTAATCTGAAACAATTTTTCAACTATTCCTTGCAATTTATAACACTGACTTTTTGAAGAATTTAATAGAATGTTTCTCATTTTGGGTTTGCCTGATGTTTCTTCATACCTTCTTGGGTGGAATACTATGTAAGTGATATTGTATTCTTCTAGGATGTCATAACCAAAGGCTCATGTGTCCATGTGTCTCACTTAAGATGCTAATTTTCAACACCTGGTCAAGGTGTTGTTCATAGGTATCTTTTTCTTTTTTAAGATTTTATTTATTTATTTGAGACAGAGAGTGAGTGAGAGAAAGCACAAGCATGAGGAGGGACAGAGCGAAAGACAGAAGCAGATTCCCTGCTGAGCAGGGAGTCCAATGTAGGGCTCCATACCAGGACCCTGGGATCATGACCCAAGCCAAAGGCAGACACTTAACCAACTGAGCCACCCAGGTACTCCATAGGTATCTTTTTTTAGTTCATGCCCTTTCTTCAGTATGTTTTTACTGAATGACATAATTATTTCAAGTCAACAATATTTATTGTGTACATATGTGGCAAACACTATTCTAAAACCTAGGGATATAGCAGTGATCAAAACAGACAAAATTCCTGCTCTGATAGAGTCTATATTCCATGTTAGACATGTATTTTGTGTTTTCATTTGTAGAGCCATTAGTTTTAAAAAAAACTAGACACTCGTACTCTACTTTGTTGTACTTATGTACCATAGTTTATTCATATAGTCGCCACTGATGATACTGAGCTTGTTTCCATTTTTTATTTTTTGCTATTACCAACCATGCTGTAATACGCATCCTGCAAATATAGTATATTCATCTGGATGTGTGTGTGTGTGTGTGTGTGTGTGTGTGTGTGTGTGTGTGAATGTATATCTCTGTGTAGGTGCAGATGTCATTGCATGTGATTGTATTTTGTGTATGTATGAATGTGTAAGTGTGTGGGTGTGTGTACAAACTCATTTACTGTAGCATAACTCCCTAAAAGTGAATTTATGGGTCAAAAAATTTAGTTTATATATTCTGATAAATGTTATCATTTTGCTCTGATTTTTGTTCTTAGTACAATGCTTCTGTCTCCCCATTCTCACCAAAATGTACACTACCAAGGTTTTCATCTTTTCTGTACTAACAGGCATTATATTACCTGAATGATCATGAAGAGTCTAGTTTTTGCCAAATCTGGTGTGTATAGTGCCCAAGTCCCATATGGGTCTTCCCCTGCTCAGTGGGGAACTTGCTTCTCCCTCTGCCTGCTACTCCCCCTGCTTGTGCGCGCATGCTCTCTCTCTCTGGCACATACATAAGTAAATTTTTAAAAATTTTTTTAAAAATACGACATAATGTTTTGATACATGAATATATTATGAAATAGTTACCACAGTCAATTAATATATCCACACCTCACATAATTACCTTTTTTGGTGTGAGAAAACTTAAGATCTATACTCTTACCAAATTCATAGTATACCAAACAATAGTATTAACTACAGTCACCCTGTGGTACATTAGATTTCCAGAACTTGTTTATCCTGTATATCTCAAGTTTTGTACCCTTTGACCAACATTTCCCCATACTCCGCAGTCCCCAATAACCACCATCCTACTCTCTGCTTTTTTTTTTTTAAGATTTTATTTATTTACTTATTTGACAGAGAAAAACACAGCTAGAGAGGGAACACAAGCAGGGGGAGCAAGAGAGGGAGAAGCAGGCTTCCCACTGAGCAGGGAGCCTGATGCAGGGCTTGATTCCAGGGACCATGACCTGAGCCGAAGACAGATGCTTAGTGACTGAGCCACCCAGGTGCCCCCGCTCTCTGCTTTTAAGAGTTTGACTTTTTTAGATACCACGTATTAGTGAGAACATACAGTATTTGTCTTTTGTATCTGGTTTATTTTACATAACATAGTGTCCTCCAGGTTCAACTATGTAACCACGAAAGACAAGATTTCCTCTTTTTCAAAGCTGAATAGTATTCCTCTGTGTGTGTGTGTGTGTGTGTGTGTGTGTGTGTACCACATTTTCTTTATCCATTCATCCATTATCCACATAGATTGTTTCCATATCTTAGCTATTGTGAATAATGCTGCAATGAACATAGAAATACAGATATCTCTTTGAGATACTAATTTCATTTCCTTTGGATATTTGCCCAGAATTGGAATTGCTGGATCACATAGTAGTTCTATTTTTAATTATTTGAGGAACCACCATACTCTTTTCTATAGTGGTTCACTGTTTTACATCCTCACCAACAATTTACAGGGGTTCCTATTTCACCACAACCTTGCCAACACTTAATCTTTTGTTTTTGTTATTTAATAATAGCCATCCTAATAGGTGTGAGGTGATATTGTACATTGTAGTTTTGATTTGTATTTCCCTGATGATTAGTGATGTTGAACCCCTTTTCATATACCTGTGTAATTTTTCCTTTTTTTTTGTTGAGAAGTATCTATTCATGTCCTTTGCACATTTTAAATTGTGTTACTTTTCCCCTTGCTATTGAGCTATTTTAATTCCTTATATATTGTGGATATTAACCCCTTATAAAATGGTTTGCAAATATTTTCTCCCATTCTGTAAGTTATCTCTTCACTCTGTTGATTGTTTTCTTTGCTGTGCAGAAGCATTTTAGTTTGATGTGGTAGCATTTGTCTATTTTTGCTTTTGTTTCTGTGCTTTGGGATTCATATTTAAAAAAATCATTGCCCAGACCAATGTCGAGAAGCTTTTCTCCTGTGTTTTCTTCTAGTAGTTTTACAGTTTCAGGTCTTATATTTAAGTCTTTAATCCATTTTGAATTGATTCTTGTATGTGATGTGAGATATGTGTCTGTTTTTATTCTTCTATATGTGACTATCCAATATTATGAGCACCATTTATTGAAGAGACTCCTTTCTCCTTCATGTGTCCTTGGCACCTTTGTCAAAGATCAGGTGACTATAATTGCAATTATTTCTGGGCTTTCTATTCTGTTCCATTCGTGTACACATCTCTTTTTATGCCAGTACCATACTGTTTTAATTACTATAGCTTTGTAGTATATTTTAAAACCAGGAAGGGTAACATCTCCAGCTTTGTACCTTTTGCTCAAGATTTCTTTGGTCCTTTGGGGTCTTTTTGGCCCCATATGAATTTTAGGATGGATTTTTCTATTTCTGTAAAAAAATGCCATTGGAATTTTGATAGGAATTACATTGAATATTTAGATTGTTTTGTGTAGTATGGACATTTTAATGCCTAATTCTTGATTAAAATCTGTTATGGAAAAAAATTTTTAATCTCTGAATTCTACACATGACCATATTACTGTGATGTAGGAATGTTACCTAGGACCTGGGAACATTTTAGTAAGAAGCTAATGAAATAGTATAATTATAAATAAGTAACTGAGAAACACATTTAGTCACAATGCTGTTATGCTATTTTCTATGTGCTATGAGGAATAGGCTCTAATAGTCTCCAAAATTGCTAGGGTATCATTCAAAGATTTCTGAAATATATAGTAAACTAAAGAGAAAATATTTGTTCATGTAGATGACCTTAGAATTTTTTGAAATGTTTGGCTAGATGGCCTGAACTCTATTTAAGGTTATTATTAAGTTTTTTTTTTTTTTTTTTTTTTTGGTAGGATGTGGTTGGGTAGAATTCCATCATCTTAGAAGAAAAATTCAGATTAAATGGTTTGTTTTTTGAAGAAACCATTAATTTTTCCATCTACCCATTATCCCTTCATCCCCTCCCCACTTTTTCCCCCTGTAAGTCCTCTCCCCTCCATTCATCCCCCCAAAAGGAGGAGTGGGTATTTTGAAAAGGAAGCCTCTTTCTTACACACAATGAATTTTGCCCATAATGGGCTAATTGCCAAAGCAGTTGGCCACCTGTGGGAGTAATTAGTCACTTGTCACTCGTTCTGAGGTTAGTCAATTGCAGTTGCAATTTATTATACACACAGTTTTGCATCCACAAATAACCATGGCTGTTAAAGCCACCCATAGAGAAATAAAAGGCTTTACAGAAACTTTAAAAAGTGGCATACTATTTTACATTTATGAATACTTGGGTAACATTCAGCTTTATTCATTTTATCCCAATTTAGAGATACTGGAGTTAGGAATCCTGAAGAAAAAGTATTCCTAAGTTATCCTACTTTGGGGAGTGGGCCGGAGATAAGATCATGCTATTTTGTAATTTTAGTTGATAAAATAAAAAATCATTCTTGATCAGTTATATTAAGGTTTGGCTTTCTATAATACAGATGTATATAATGTAAATGTGTATTTAAGGTAATCATAACAAGAACTTTGTTCTCATGGGTGAGCAGCCATATGATAGCAGCCATTCAGTTAACCATTCTAACCTGGTATAGTGTTTATGATTATATTCATGGATGGTTTTCTCCATTCTACTAATTAAGCTCAAAATATTTTCCAGTGTCTACTATTATTATTCATGAACGCCAGAAGGTAAAAGGTATATAAAAAGGTGAGCAAAATATAATTCAGGTAGTGGTTGCGTGCGCGCGCATGCTTGTATGTATGCATTAGCACATGAATATATCAGAATTCTCTTGTGTATAAGAAAAACAGAATCTTACCAAGTTGCCTTAAACAATGAAGGGTCTTATGAGTTACTGAGTCAAAAACTTTAAAACAGAGTGGAGATAGATAGAAGACTTTTTCCAGTAGCTCAATAGTATCACCAAGAATTATTTACATTTCTCTGCACTACTTTCCATACTGCCTGCTTTATCCTGAGGCTGTTTCTTACCATGGCTGTCACGGGGATGAATCATTTTTGCTACATATGCTAAGCAAATATCTCCTTGTGTGTCATTAGCCCAAGTTGAATCATGTACTCATCCCTAAAGGGGTCACTGTGGCTAAGGGGACAGCATGCACGAATTGGCTTAAAGGCCAAGAGATTACTCCTGGGAGATAACCCTACATATCTGAGACCTACTTAGGTAGGAGGATTGGGGAGATGGCTGCTAGCAAGAACAACTGTTCAGTACAGCAAATAACAGTAATTCAAGTGCTGTTGTAAGGTAAAGACATGGTACACAGTACTGTGTAGGATGGGCTGGGTATGTGTTGATGCTATTATTACAGTGGTTACAGGTGCCATCAGTGTTCATGTTCCTGGGGTGCTAAAAACTGGAAACATATTTGCAGGGCTTTGTGGCTTACCATCACACTAGGAAATTGTGGCCACCTACCTTATCAGTTTTTACTTTCAGTGACCTTTGCTTTCAGAAAGAAGAAACTCAAAGACCTTCAGTGAGAAATCTTATGGGAGCAAATAGGTATAAATGAATGTATGGTAGATACTCATTATTTGCAGGTTTGGTATTAGTGATTTGCCTACCTCATAAAATTTATTTGTAACCTCAAAGTCAATACTAATGGTGCTTTCATGGAATTCACGGATATGTGCAGAGTGGTGAAAAATTTGAATCATCTGAAGTACTGAGATCTACTAGGGTTGAACAAAATGATACTCTGACTTCCTGTGTCAGTTTTCATACCAAGAACAACCAAACCTTTCACAGTCTATTTAGTACCATATTTTTTTTATTGTTACTTAAATTTTTTTTCCCAGTGTTCCAAGATTCATTCCCCTTTCCCCACACCCAGTGCTCCATGCAGTAGGTGCCTCCAGTACCCACCACCTGGCTCTCCCAACCCCCATCCCCCTCCCTCCAAGTCCCTCAGTTTGTTTCTGTGTCCAAAGTCTCTGTTGTTTCATTTCTCTTCCTGGACTACCCTACTTCCCATTTACTTTCCTTCTCCCACTGTCCTCCAGGTTACCCCTCATGCACCGCAAGTAAGTGAAACCATGTAATACTTGACTTTCTCTACTTGGCTTATTTTACTCAGCATAATCTCTTCCAGTCCAGTCCATATTGCTACAAAAGTTGGGTATTCATCCTTTCTGATGGAGGTGTAGTACTCCATTGTATATATGTACCACATCTTCTTTATTCCTTCATCTGTTGATGGGCACCTTGGCTCTTTCCACAGTTTGGCGATTGTGGCCATTGCTGCGATGAACATTGGGGTACATATGGCCCTTCTTTTCACTACATCTGTATCTTTGGGGTAAATTCCCAGTAGTGCATTTGCAGGGTCAATTGCATAGGGTAGCTCTATTTTTTAATTTTTTAAGGAATCTCCACACTGTTTTTCAAAGCTGCTGCACCAGTTTACATTCCCACCAACAGTGTAAGAGGGTTCCCCTTTCTCCGCAGCCTCTCCAACACTTGTTTCCTGACTTGTTAATTTTGTTAGTGCCATATTTTTGACGTGTTTGTGTTTTTTGGTTGGTGATTTCACTATTAAAATGGCCCCTAAGCATTGCGCTAAAGTGCTGTTCCATGTTTCTGGTTTTTTTTTTTTAATTGCGTTATGTTAGTCACCATACATCACTAATTTTTGATGTAGTGTTCCATGATTCATTGTTTGCATGTAACACCTGGTGCTCCATGCAATCCATGCCCTCCCTAATACTGGGCTAACCCATCTCCCTGGGTTATCACTGGGCTAACCCATCTCCCTACCCCCCTCCCTTCTAAAGCCCTCAGTTTGTTTCCCAGACTCTGTCATGGTTCATCTCCCACTCTGATTTCTCCCCCTTCATTTTTCCCTTCTCCTCATGTCCTCTATGCTATTCCTTATGTTCCACAAGTAATTGAAACCATATGATAATTGACTTTCTCTGTTTGACTTATTTCCCTTAGCATAATCTCCTCCAGTCCCATCCAAGTTGATGCAGAAGTTGGGTAGCAATCCTTTCTGATGGCTGAGTAATATTCCATTGTATATATGGACCACATCTTTTTTATCCATTCATCTGTTGAAGGGCATCTCAGCTCTTTCCACAGTTTGGCTATTGTGGACACTGCTGCTATGAACATTGAGGTACATATGGCCTTTCTTTTCACTACATCTGTGTCTTTGGAATAAATACACAGTAGTGCAATTGCTGGGTTATAGGGTAGCTCTGTTTTTAATTTTTTTTGAGGAACCTCCACACTGTTTTCCAAAGTGGCTGCACCAATTTTCATTCCCCCAACAGTGTGAGGGAGTTCCTTCCTCTTTCTCCACAGCTTCTCTAACATTTGTTGTTTCCTGCCTTGTCGATTTTTGCTATTCTAAGTGCTGTAAGGTGTCTGGTATTTCTAAATGCAAGTCTGTCATGTGCCTTATGAGAAAATACACATGTTAGACAAGCTTCCTTCAGCATGAATTACATTGTTGGTTGTGAGTTAGGTATTAATAAATCAACTATATATATTAAATATGATGTCTTTAAATAGAAACACATATAAAATAGGTTACATATTGGGGCACCTGGGTGGCTCAGTTGGTTAAGCATCTGCCTTTGGGATCGAGTCCTGCATCAGGCTCCCTGCTCTGCGGGGAGCCTGCTTCTCCCTTTCTCTCTGCTACTCCCCCCTGCTTGTGCTCTCTCTCTCTCTCTCTCTGAAAAATAAATAAATAGAATCTTTAAAAAAACCCCAATAAAATAAAATCTTTAAAAAATAGGTTACATATTGATTGGCTGATGAAAATATGTGACCAGGTGCAGGAACTTCATCTTGTATTTCCTCTAGGAGCCGTAGGTTCAGAATTAGCTCCCTCCGCGTGCACAGTGACTTTATGGAACATAACTACTGCAAATAATAAGAATCAACTGTATGTATACGTGACCGCATTTAGCAAATGAAGAAAAGATTAGCTTGGTCCAAATCCAGGCAGGTATTTAACCACAGAGTTCTAATATGTAAAGGGGTAAACACTTATTATATTCCTGTTAGTTAAAAGGAAAGAGTTCAGAGTTTTTAAGTCCATTTGAGGAGACATAGGCAATCTATTGCAAGCTAGACTTCTCTCCATCTGGACCCTTACAACTACATCCTCTCTATCTTATCTGAAATGATAGGCAACAATTTACAAGCATCCACTGAATATAGAAATGAAAAATAACACCTGATAAAGTCCACTGTCTTGTCAAAGACCATATTTGTTAACTTCCCCTCTTGATGGCCCCCAAAGCAAATGTAGCAAAACTTTGAGCTGCAACAGGCCATTGTAAGACTTGAGACCCGCTAACTAGATTGTGATGGGTTGTATGACAAGGTGTTCTTCTGCATCTAGGGTTGTGGTTGCATCATTCCAGTTGACTTTTGTTTCACTGGAGCTTGGGGCTGTGCTGCCAGCAGCAAGTATGCTGACTGAAAACTGTCACAACAGCGATCATTATAATCCGGGAGTTGAGTTTGACTGGAACATATGTCTTCAATTTGATAGCTCAGCTTCCCAGATGCCCTAAAGGAGAATATTGCCTGAGAAGGAGCTTTTCATGTAAGAATAATTTGTGTTAAGTAGCTCAGTGATCTGTTTGTTAGGTTAGAGCTGACAGTTTGTTTATATTTCTAAAGGGGTATGATGAATGGGGGAGAAGTTGATGCTAATTAGCCTAAATTGTTCCTAAGAATGTAGAGGGCTTTGCCAGTTTCATTGTTTCTGTTTCTTTGCACATTTTAAATAATTGAATGGAGCTCAGACCATTCATCATAATTTCAGGCAAGATAGAAATAAATGAATTTAGCACGGGTCTGCATGTGTGATGGAAGATGTCACTTTAAAGGGCAATTAGATAAGACATCAACTTGGGACTAATGCAGACTATTCTAATCTATTTGCATAAAAATATCAAACATGAAAGTTCTCATTTACTCCATTAATTATCTCTGTCATCATAGGAGGATACAGCCCTTCTTTTTGAAATGCCATCTATCTCTATTAAATAATGCTGTGGTATAAAATCTGGGCATGTGCTTCTAGACAAAAGATCTGTGTTCATACACTTTAAGAAAGTTCTTTCCCCACCCCTTGATGCCATCGAATGCCTCAAAGAAAACTGTTTGAGGATGGGCTCCAGCTCTTGGCCAGCTAGATAATGAAAAAGGCATCAGAGAAACATTTTTGAAAGTCGGGAATCATAATGGTGTGAGTTCCACAATAAGAGCTAATGCACCAGTGAAGGCATATTTTAGTTATTTCTCAAGAGTTGTTAAATATCTATTTGTCATAGATGCTGAGTTACATAGTGATATGATACTAAGCCTACAATATAGCTTCCTATCTAAATTGAGCCAGAATTTCCTCTAGGTAATAACGTTAACATAAATGGATTATTTTATGTGTATAGGAAAATATATATGTTTTGTTAACACACATATTTTGACAGTTAAAGTAAGAAAAATGAAACTAAATTTAGAAAGTCTATGATTTTTTTTCAACCTTTAAATCCTCATTGCAGGCCATTCTTTTTTAATTTATGCACATAAAATACCACAGGAAGAGATGGTATAAATTTGTGGACTGTGGAGAATGAGTGAACATTTTTGAATCAGGATCTTTAAAAGGGGTGAAATTTGAGTATGATTAAGTTAGGAAAAAGCCTCGCTTACGGCGGAAGTCGGAGACTCTGTATACATTATGGGCATGTCATGGCTTTTAAAAAGTTATGTTAGACTTCTATACAAATTGTGAAGGAATTTGTATAACCCCAAACAAAATTCTGTGTGGTTCTGAACTTTTCCAAAGAGAGAGAAATACTGCTGGTTAGTATTCCAATCAGGAGCAAAAACCTTACTGTCGGGTGGGCTGGTTGCTTCCACTGCCTGGGTGTTTTCTTGGTCACTAGTTTTCTCGGGAGGAAATGATCCCATGGCTTATGCTTGCCACATTTGTGCATATATGAGCTATAATTGGCATTTATTAAGGAGACCTTCAGTTTGATGGATGACTGTCAGAGCCGAGCCTGCTGGCTTTGAAGAGGGTTGACTTTGCTCAGGTTTTGTTACATTAACTCGTTAGAACTCTGCACAGCATCAACCGGCTCTTTGTTTACTTTCTTATAATTAAGATTTTTGAACAATCGATTTTCAGAGACTTGACAGGGCGCATTCCCAACTCGGAGACTTTGCCTGACAGAAAAGTATACAGCAGAGCAAATATTCACAATAGAACTTGTGAGTATTAAAAATAAGGGTTTTGTACTCTTTAGATAGTACTCTTTAGATAATTAACTGGGCAGTTAATTAATTGCTTTTAAACATTAAATGGTTTCATATCTTTACCTTTTATATCATTAGCTGCATTATTCTTCAACTTTTTTAAAAAAGTGAATTCTATAAAAACAACTGTAGAAATATTTTCAGGATTTAAATATTAAATTAAATATATTCGGTATTTAAAACTAGACCTTGAATGTATTATACTTCAGCAACAATGTAAGCAAATAATTAAGAAAATGAAAGGCCATCTGAAGCTATATGTACATATTCAAAAGAAAAAAAGCCATTAATATATACATTTCAACATTCAACTGTGAATAATCAGTAAATCCAATTGAGTTGTTAATTTTTAATATGAAAATCTCCAAAGCTGCAGTGACACATTTAAAGTTAAAACTGATATTTCACTTTCTCTTTTGTAACCTCAAACAAAGTGCACATAAAAAATGCTGAAAATTAGGCTCTTTTCCCATATGCTTTGGTGAGACAAACTGTATTTCCTCTTTGGCTCGAGGTACCTCTCACACTACCTAGAGAGGCACAGGATGTTGATGTTGTGTTTGATGTGTGTATTTTTGAAATATTCCTAGTTGATATCTATAAAAACTAAATGTTTGAAGGGAAGGCATGTGCTTTCATAAAAAGCAAATATGGTTGGAGAGTGTTTGCCCTAAGATTACAGACTCACTTATGGTTGTCTCTTTTCCGACTTGCCGTGACTAGTTGATGAGTTGATCATCTGTGAGGTATATTTACCAACGACGGTAGCTTGGTGAGTAGTTGCATTCATCACATCGTCCCGCTATCTAAATGAGTGGGAAAAGGAAATCAAGAATGAATGACGAAGGAAAAATAAACAGCGTCTATTTATGAAAATGAATACTGCACAGGGTCTTAATTTATAAGCAGCGCTCTAAGTAATGAGTTCTTACAGTAATTTTGCGGGGACTGCTACTGTAGAACAGTACTAGATCACTTGACTTGCCTTCTCAGAGAGGGGGAAAGGGAAAACGAAACTCAGTTGTTTTCAGGTCACAGATAATTCACCTTTCCTTATTCTCTAAAAGGAACTTGAGTTAGCAAAACAATATTTAGACTTCTTTGCCCATGAAGACAGCCTTTTAAGTTTAGTGATGAAGTTGATTTGTTTGTGTTTCATTCAGATGATGGAAAATACAACTAATTGGCTCCTTATTTGGTCTACGATGCTCAGTTAATGTATTCAGAGCTATTACTAGATTTAAAAAAATGAATTCACAGGTCAAAACTTCTTTTTATTGTGGAGGAAACTGGCAGTCATCAGAAGGGCCATTAAAAAACAGTTTAATGAAGAAATATGTGACTGTTTAAGAAAAGCGTCTAGTCTAAACTTAGCAGGAGGGCCATGGATCCTTTTTTCTACTAGGCTGCAACAGTATAAGAAAATATTCATGCATTTTTTTTAGGCTTCTGCATAAATTATCATTTTAGAAAGCCATTACTTTAGCTGCACAAATAAGATATAATTACACATGGAAATGCAGAATCTAAGATAAAGTCTTCCTGTTAATTTTACATTAAAATGTGTGAAATGGTGTCTTTTTATTTTTAATGATGTATTAATGGTAACTAAGGCTTTAATTTAAATTTCTTTTTCCTTTCAACCCAAGAACAATGGCCAGTACTTTTTGATAGTGTCCTATGTAACAAGCACTGTTCTAAATATTCTACATGGATTAATTTATGTATTCGTCACAACCCCTTGTCATGGGTACTACTATTATCTTCACTTTAAAGGTTATAAAACTGAGGTATAAGAGAAGATAAGTAATTTGACCAATGTCATGCAACTAGTAAATGGTAGGTTGGAGATTTAAGCATAGGCATTGTGACTCTAGATTTAAGGCAGTTAACCATTCTGCAATTCAGGATTTGGTTTGGTTAAGTAGTTGAGGATCTCTATGTAAACATCTAAATCCACCAAATTTATTATTCAAAAGACTTTTTGGGACAGTATTCCAAAGATTATTTTATTATGTTTATAAGCTTTTTCTAGTAGGAATATTATGTTAGCATACCTATACACTTAGAAATATATGTATATTTTTTTAGCACTGACTAACAAAAGATATATGGGCTAACAGTGTGGTCAAATTTATACTATGTGTAACTGTCCCATTTGGGGAGGGACAGTATTTGACCTATGGCCTATTTAAACAGTTGTGATACTGAACCCTATTATAATAGAGTTACATTTTGTTTTAAAAATACAATGTGCAATTAATAGAACTCAGTAAAGTTGTGAGTGTAACAATAGTAACATTATAAATGCTTTACTTTGTTGAATTCCTCCTATGAATCCAGTGCAATGCTTGCTGCTTTACATATATTCTTTGAAAACTTATTACTATATCATGTTTGTTTTGTTTTATGGATCAAAAAATGAGGTGATAATGTTAGTACTTGGCAGAGCTGGTATTTAAACCTAGATCTAACTACAAAGCTATGGTACTTCAGTGTTACAGGGCTTATGTTTATTCATTTGTTATGTTTTTTAGATTCCACAAATAAGTGGAATCATATGGTATTTGTCTTTCTGTGTTTGATTTATTTCACTCATTGTCATACCCTCTTAGATCCGCTCATGTTGTTGCAGTTGGCAAGCTCTCATTCTTTTTTTATGGCTGAGTAATATTCATATATATATGTGCATCATAATTTATATATCCATCTTTCAGTGGATGCAGGTTTCTTCTATATCTTGGCTATTGTAAATAATGCTGCAATAAATGTGGAGTGCATATATAAAAAAATACAATGATTACTTTGAAAAAGGGATAGGACGCCTGGGTAGCTCAGTTGGTTAAGCGACTGCCTTCGGCTCAGGTCATGGTCCCGGAGACCTGGGATCAAGTCCCACATCAGGCTTCCTGCTCGGCGGGAAGCCTGCTTCTCCCTCTCTCACTCCCCCTGCTTGTGTTCCCTCTCTGGCTGTGTTTCTCTCTGTCAAATAAATAAAATCTTAAAAAAAAAAAAAAGAAAAAAGAAAAAGGGATAAAGCAACAATAGGAAAGAAGTAATTTCTATAAAAATTTGTCAAGTTTTCAGAAGTAAAGTTTCTAACATCTGTCTAACAAAATACAGCATTATCTAGGTTCAATGAAAGAGGCTGGTTTTTATAACTAGACTGGAGTAATGAGTTCTGGGATAATCTAAGCTAGTTAACCTTTAAAAATTATGGGTTTTTTGTAACATTAATAAAGAGACATTGCAAAGTTGAGTAAATTGTAGCTTATAAAGCCCATTGAAGATAATGCAGAGGTATAAATTGCCGTACATATTTTTGTGGGTGTTTCAAACTCCTAGACATAGAGATTTTGAATGTCCAGACATCTTTGAAGTATCCAGCAAAATATAATGTGCATACAGTAAATACTCTGATGAGAAGATTGCACAAAGATAAAACTATCTTTTTAATCTTTTATGTGAGGAAATTTAAGCAGTAGATATATTTGCGCTTTTTTTTAATTCACCAAAAATTGATTGACTATGTACAGTGCATTGATGGCACAGGAATGAGTAAGATAGATAACCCTTTAATGAACTAACATTCTAATGGCAGAGGTGGGAGTAAACAA
Organism: Spilogale gracilis; assembly: GCA_004023965.1. Classification (NCBI taxonomy): domain Eukaryota; kingdom Metazoa; phylum Chordata; class Mammalia; order Carnivora; family Mephitidae; genus Spilogale; species Spilogale gracilis. The sequence goes on from PITA01004395.1 coordinate 39,501, forward strand.
ACTAATATGATATCAGATAATCATCAGAATTATGAAGAAAGTAAAACTGAGTAAGGGGATAGAAAGTGATGCCATTGAGGGGTGTGGAGTGGTGTTATTTTAAATAGAGTATTTTAGGGATGGCTTCTCTAAAATTCTGACATTTGAGGATTTCTGAGTCTAAAGATTTGAGCAAAAATCTAGATAATAATATTGAATACCAATGACATTTCTAGTATATTTGCCATCTAGGATAAAAAAAAAATTAACACTCCCCTCCTCTTTGGGCAAAATTATTTTTAATAATAATCTTTCAGTGAAAAGGATGACAGTGATGGCCAGAAAAAACACAATGAAAAACAGTTATTCAATTTAATGTGTTACCATGCTAACAGCAAAATTAATCTAAAAAATAAAATAAACATTACTTTGCCAAAAAAGGGAAAAAGTAATGGATTAGTATTTTAATTGCATCATTTTATTTATCAAGAAAAGGAAAAATAACATACCTACATAGCGTGCAGTTTGCACCATGTTTTGCTATTTTAAACCTTTTTGGGGGGGCAGCTTTATTGAGATACATATACCATATAATTCACCTATTTAAGTTGTATGATCCAGTGGGTTTTAGTATACATATAGAGTTGTGCAATTATCATCATAATCAATTTTAGAACATTTCATCACCCCTGGGGTGCCTGGGTGGCCCAGTTGGTCATGTGCCTGACTCTTGATCTCAGGGTCATGAGTTCAAGCCCCATGTTTAAAAGAAAAAAAAGGTTTTATCACCCCAAAAGAGAAACCCCATGTTCTTTATCACTCACTCCTGTTTCCTCATACTACCACTTCTACCATGGCCCTAGAAAACCACTTTCTGAGTCTAAGGATTTGCTTATTTTGTACAATTAAGATAAATGGAATTATGAATATGTTCTCTTTTGTGACTAGCTTCTTTAACTTATTCTTAATGTTCATTCATTTTGTAGCACATATCATTAATTATTGATTGCTGAATAATACTCCATTATATGGATATATCATATTTTATTTATCCATTCTTCACTTGATGGAAATTGTGTTGTTTCCAGAGTTTTGCTATTATGAATAATGCTCTTATGAACATTTCTGTACAAGTTTTTATGTGAGCATTTGTTTATATTTTGGAAAGTATATACCTGGGAGTAGAGTAGTCTAGTCATATGGCAATTCTTATGTTAAAATCTTTTAAAGAGCTGCCAAACTGTTTTCCAAAGTGGCTGCAGCATTTACATTCCAACCAGCAAAGTATGAGGATTGTAACTTCTTCATGTCCTTGCCAACACTTGTTGTTATCTGACAGTTTGATTATATCCATCCTAATGGGCATGAAGTGGTAATTTATTGCAATTTTGGTTTGTATTTCCCTGGTGGCTAATGATGTAAAGCATCTTTTCATTTTCTTACTGGCCATTTGTATGCCTATTTTTAATTTCATTTTTGTCTTTTTATTATTGAGTTATAAGAATTCTTTATATATTCCAGAAACAAATCCACTATCAGACATATGATTTGCAAATACTTTCTCACACTCTGGGTGTTGTCTTTCATTTTCTTGATGGTGTCAAATGTTTTTAATTTTTATGAAAGCCAGATATCTATTTTTCTTTTGTTGTTTATGCTGTTGTCATATCTAAGACACTGTAGCCTAATCCAAGGTCACAAAGATTTACACCCATGTCTTTTTTTCCCCCTAAAACTTCTATAGTTTTAGCTATTGCTTTAGGTCTTTGATCCATTTTGAGTTGATAGGAGATGAGGGTCTAACCATATGCTTTTGCATGTAGATATCCAGGTGTCCTGGCACCATGTATTGAAAAGACTTTTCCCCCATTGAATTGTTTTGGCACTTCTGTCAAAAATTAATTGATTGTAAATATAAATGTTTATTTCTGGACTCTCAAGTGAATTCCACTGACATATGTCACTGTCCTTATGCCAGTACCACACTGTCTTGATTACTGTAGCTTTGCAGTATGCTCAGAAATTAAGAAATGTGAATCCTCAAGAAATGAGCAGAAGACATGAACAAACATTTCTCCAAAGAAGATATAAAAAAAGCTAAAAGACACATGAAAAAATGCTCAACATCCCTCAGTATCAGGAAAATACAAATCAAAATCCCAGTGAGATACCACAGCATACCAGTCAGAATGACTAAAATTAACAACACAGGAAATAACAGATGTTGGTGAGGATGCGGAGAAAGGGGAACCCTCTTACATTGTTGGTAGGAATGCAAACTGATACAGCCACTCTGGAAAATAGTATGAAGGTTCCTCAAAAAGTAGAAAATAGAACTATCCTGAGACCCAGCAGATGCACTACTAGGTATTTTTCCAAAGGTTACAAAAATAGTGATTTGAAGGGGCACATGTACCCCAGTGTTTATAGCAGCATTCCACAATAGCCAAACTATGGAAAGAGCCCAGATGTCCATCAACATATGACTGGATAAAGAAGAGGTTGTGTGTATGTATGTGTGCGTATACATGTGTATACATATATATAATAGAATATCATATATTATATATATTTTACATACTATATATATATTGGAATATTACCCAGCCATCAGAAAGAATAGAATCTTGCCATTTGCAAAGACGTGGATGGAACTAGAGTGTATTATGCTAAGTGAAATAAGAGAAAGACAAATACCGTATGATTTCCCTCATGGGGAAATTAGAAATGAGACAGATGAACAGATGAACATGGGGGAAGGGAAAGACAGAAACAGAGAGGGAGACAAACCATAAGAGACTCTTAACTATAGGAAAGAAACTGAGGGTTGCTGGAAGGGAGGTTGATGGGGGAATGGAGTACTTGGATGATGGGCATTAAGGAGAGCACTTGATGTAATGAGTGCTGGGTGTTATATGCAAGTGATTAATCCTAAATCCCCCTCCCCCACCAAAACTAATAATACATTATATGCTAACTAAATTGAAATTAAATTAAAATTTTTTTTTAAAAAATGAGTCCTTAAACTTAGTTCTTTTTTTTGTTTTGTTTTTTGAGACAGTTTTGGCTATTCTGGCTCCCTTGAATTTCCCCATGTTTTAATTTTTTTAAGTTTATTTATTTATTTACATCTCTACCCAACATGGGAATCAAATTCACGACTTCAAGACCAATAGTCACATGCTGTTCTCACTGAACCAGCCAGGTGCCTCTTATGTTTTAAATCTTAAATGCAAATCACATTTCAAGAAGCCAAATAAAATGACAGAACTGAAGCAAGTTCAGTTTCTTCATCTTTACAATTACTGTGCTACCAAACTGATTTTAAATCTATTGTTTAAACTCAGGAGTGTGGTGACACAGAGGTTGGAGACAGGAACTACCCAAAAGAAGCCATAACTATTCTGTAGCTATTGGGAATTTTCTTTTGAGATGAATTCAAGTATCTATGTTTGTGTTGGTTGGGGGCCACCTGTGTACTTGGGAGATCTCCATATTAACTTCCATGTAGAATACAATATTTATTAAGGGACAAGTAACAAAACATTTTTTAAGGAGGAGCAGTATTGTATCACTAACATTGTTTAACCTTGCTGGTGCATGGTAATTATAAAAAGTAAGACATAATTTTCATTTCTTTTACTATTATTTTAAAATAGTCAAAATTGCCTGTATACAGTACAGATTGCTCTTATCAGCCCACCTTAGAAATGCCAGTGAGGAGGAGCAAATCACTCTGTGATCTAGAGAAGGGGCCTCCCACAAAGAGGGAACAGAAATGGTAAACCCTTACATGAGTTTGAGACTTCTAATGAACTGAAAGAAGGCCATTATTGTAGCTAGGACACAGAGGTGGGGGGTGAGTGGTAGGACATGATGTTGGAGAGACTGACGGCCAGGCCGTATAGCTAGGGCTACCATATGATCTTTGGTTTAAATTATAGCACTTCTGAGAGTGAAAGAGGCCTCTGTTGATTATGTGATGGGCTAATGGGAGTATCCCTGGAAAATTAAGATGAATAGTCACCCTACTTAAAGGATATGGTGCAGAGTTGTATTTTAAGTACCTATAGAATCCAGCTAAAGGACAACCATTATGAAGGCTAACAGTTCTTTAAGGCAGGTGAGCAGTAACCTGACCTGACACCATTAGTGTATTATGAGTTCAGAGGACCAACAGTGTGTATAGTGAGTGGTTTGGAGTTATGCTTATCAAACTTCAGCACACATAAGAATCATGTGTAAGCCTCATTAAAACATATGGCTGGCTCCACTCCCCCAAATTATTATTGAGTCAGTTTTGTATTTCTAGCCATGTTCCAGGTGTTGCTGGTACTGCCAGTCCATGGAGGACCTGACTTTGTGTAGCACTGGTTTAGAATTTAGAGTGGAATCTAGAGTCAGACAGTCTTGGTTTGAATTCCAGCTTTCTTGGTTACTAACTAGGTGGCCTTGGCATGTTAAATACTCTTTCCACAGCTCTTTCCTTCATTGGTAAAATGTGATTATAATAATCCCTGCCCTATATAAATGTTGTGAAGAGTGAGTGGGATAAAGCACTTGGCACTGCTTCAGGCATTACTGTAAGCATTTTGCATGTGTTATTTTTATTATTATAGTTAGGAAGAAGGAGCATCATGGTGGATTATGTTCAGTAGATAAAACTATGAACACATTTCAGATTCTGCATTATAAATCAATAGCTGCAGCTACATGCCCCGTGATGGTGTTTGGTGCCTGGAACAGCAGGCTCTTAATACTTGTTGACTAAACACACAAATTTGTGAATTCATTAAATAGTGTTATGTGGACTGAAAAAGCTGATTCCGATTTCAATACACCTCTTTTACTCTCAAAGCATATCTTACCTTCTGACATTCAACATAGACCAGAGCATAAGAAAATCTTGCCTATCAGCTGCAAACAATTTGCTGTGTTAAGCCAGTTGGCATACATTTAAACTTGAAATTGGTGAGACAGTTACATTGTGAGTTTCTTGGTGTTTGGGTATACAATGAACTTTAAACTTAATATACTTTCACCAAATAAAGGTAGAGTAGTTGTAGAATCATAGACTTAAAAATGAATTTCATTTAGATTCCTGTGATGAATTATGACTGTGTTAAACACAAAGTTACAAAATGCCCTTTATTCATTATCATGGAAGACATACTACAAAAAACAGCTCTAATTTCTGTAGGAAAAAAAATAGGCCAAACTACTGTAAAGAGAGGCCAACAGAATGGGACCTGCTAATATGAGATCTGAATATTTCTGTTTGTCCAGTGGTTGTGTAATTGCCACAGCATAAAGTAGGTATTTAATGGTAGGTGGGGAAAGGAAGAAGGAGGAGGATTAACTTTTAAAAATATCATATTGCATGGAGCACTGGATGTTGTACGCAAACAGTGAATCATGGAACACTACATCAAAAACTAATGATGTACTGTATAGTGACTAACATAAAGTGATAAAAAAATATTATGGGCTAAGTACTTCACCGTGGGCTAGAAAATTTACATGCCCTAATTCATTGCTCAGAGCCATCATATGAGATAGTTATTATTCTCTTTTCACTTCTAAGGATTAAAGTTTTAAGGAGACAAGGGATAAATAGATGGAGCCAAGTTTTTTCTTCAGGTATCCCTACAAAGGCCCCTCTGTTTTTTACTACCTTTGCAAAGGGAATTAAGTAGAAAGCCACTACATAGTTTTCCAGTTGCTCTATTATCAGTTTCTATATTATCAGTTTCCTAGTTCATTAGTAATGGCAACTTAGGTACTGAAGAGATCCTAGTGTAGTAATTGAACTATTCTTGCTGACTTTATCCAGTGTTGATCTAATTTATTCCATAACTTTCTCTTCTCTGCAGCATCTTAATTTATAATTTCCCATGCTAGGATTTGAAGCATCAGTAGTTGAGGGGTAGAATTAAAGAGAACACTGAAAATGTTTTAATTCCTAATTGTTATTATGTTTTATCACCCTAAGCAATACAGAGCAATAAAACTGCTAAGTTTTTTTTTTAAGATTTTATTTATTTATTTGACTGAGTAACATAGTTAGAGAGGGTACACAAGCAGGGGGAGTGAGAGAGGGAGAAGCAGGCTTCCTGCAGAGCAGGGCTCAATCCTGGGACTCCAGGATTATGACCTGAGCCAAAGGCAGACACTTAATGATTGAGTCACCCTGGTGCCCCAAAACTGCTAAGTTAAGATGACTCTTGGCTTAATAATGTAGCCCTATATTAGGACGCCTTAAGCATAACAAAGACATGGAAAATTCTTTGATGTAGCACTCTTGGGACCATTTGGAGATGGTCCTATTCTGATGGGCAGCAGCAAGGAGCAGAACATTGTTTAAGCAGACTGAGTGCTGGTCATGAGGGGAGACCAGTGCAGGTGGCATGCCTTTTGTTTGGATCATGTCTTGTGATTCAACTTTGGCACAACTGAGTCATTTTGCACACTGTAGCACTAACATTGCATCTTCTGTCAGTTACAACTATCTCAAGGATTGCATCTATTGTTTTATCTAACATCAGGAAAACATAACCAAGGGTTAGAGAGGGTGAAAATAAGACTTTTTTTTTTTAACTGTTCCAACTAACTTAGGTGCCATTGTATTGATTGTATAAACCCATGAGTTTTCTTAGGTTCTTAAAGTTGAAAAAGTTGACAAAAGCAATTCACTACCAACATGATCAGGGTCTAAGTTAGATCACTGATGGTTAGCTATCCTTACAATTAGATTCAGGGATCAAAAATAGATAGAGGTAGGAAATAACTATTTAATAGCTTAATTTATTTATTCTACTCATGACTTTTAGATTGCCAGAGGCAAGTCTGTCTTAGACCCTGGCCAACCTTACGTGACCTTGATACCATCCTGTTAACTGGGCAGAATTTGAGACAAGTATGCCTATAAATTCTATGAGCTGTCTTAATTATGGAGCATCCAGAATCCTAATTTCTATCTGGGATAGCTCATATTTCCTGTATGGGAAATGAGCCAATCATGGATAACCATATGGCACATCACATGACCTCTTGTGCCGGGGAAGGAAGAAATACACAAATATGTTCACTTGTTCAATGGGTATTTCTTCATTTAAAGATTTATTTATTTATTTTAGAAGTGGGGGCAGGGCAGAGGGAGAGGGAAAAGAAGAGAAGCAGATTCCCCACTGAGTGCAGAGCCTGGTGTGGGACTTGATTCAGGGCTCAGTCACATGACCCTGCGATCAAGACCTGGAGATCACAACATGAGCTGAAATCAAGAGTCAGACAGTTAACTGACTGAGCCACCCACGTACCTCCAGTGGGTATTTATTAAATACCTCCCAAGTACCAGCTGCTAATTAGTAATTAATAAGATAAACATGGTTCCTGGCCTCATGGGACTGACAATCTTGTGGAGGAGCCATTATACACAATTGCAACAGTATATGAAGTTATGGTATTCTATACACTACAAGTTAAGGTATTCTATGAGCTTAGCTAGGGCCTTGATCTAGTTTAGAGCAAAGAGAGATAACCCTAAGAAAGTGACATTTGGATTGAGGGTAGGCAGTGAGAACAGCATATTCCACTGAAAGCATGGCAGGTTTTCAGGGACTAAAAGCTGCTTAGTGTGCCTGGAAGGGGAAGTGAAACCTCAGCAGTGAAGTAGGCACAGGCTAAATAGTAAGGGTCTTTTAAGTTAAGGTATTTAAAGTTGGTTAATGAGGGTGATGAGAAATTACTGGTGTGCTTTAAGCTAGACTGTTGTGATCAGGTTTGTGTTTTATGAGGATAACTTCAAGAAAGATTACCGTAGGGGCTGTGTGGATGATAAATGTGTAGACCAGGGAATAAAGTGGCAAAGAGACTGGTTAGGTTGGTGTTTCAGCAGTTTGTCAGAGATGATGATGACTCTGGAAGACAGTGGAGATGGAGATAAATGGTTATTAAAGTGATATTGAGGAGACAGATTGACAGGACTTGGTCATTAATTAGATGAGACAGAAAAGTCAAGGCGATCCTTGGATTGATGACTTGGGCTATGTTGGGTACACACTGAGACAAGCAACATAGGGGAAATGCCTAGATAGGGAGAGAGCAAAGGACCTGAGCTCACTTCTGAACATTGGAGGGCTTCTAAGATATTGAGTAGGCTACTGTTCATTAGGCAGTTGGGCAAGCAAGTCCAAATAGCAGCTGAACTGGACTGGAGATAAAGATAGGAGGGTGACCAGTGCATGGACATTCATTGAAGTTCTGCAACTCATTGCAGTTACTTGAAGTGCATGGAATAAGGAAAAACGGAGGGCTTATGACTGAGCCTTCAGAGAATTAATGTCATTTAAAGGATCTTTTTTAAAGTGAGTATTTAGAGATAGAATTAGGTGAAAATATCTTAAAAATGTTTTTAAGGAAAAGAGGAAGAAGGCATGGGAAAGAGGAAGAAGGCATGGGAGTCTGAGAGTTTCCTTTCTTTCTCAGCACTGATTTGCCATTTCCTCCACCTCAAGTGAAGTCATACACATTCTGAATCAGTCTCTTTTGTTGTGGTTAAATTGATTCTTGAACACAAACCATTTTAAAACATGCAATGAAAAAAAAGAAGAAGAATAAAGGAAAACCAAAGCATCAAATTATCCATGGCTAAAACTTTTTGAATTTAGTGCATAATCAAAGCAACCCTAAAAGGCACTATTGCCAACATTCAATGATGGCCACAGAAGGACTTTGCTTCTTTTCCCTCTTAACTCTTACTTCCAATATCTTAACATTTTTTAAATCCTTTAGAGATTCAGATCTTTTTGTATTCTCTCTCCCATCTTGATCTCACAGGTGTGTGGCAGAAACCAGGAATAATGGCTCCCAACTTGTTCTTTAATTGCTTGGAAGAGACCTTTGACTAAATGGCAGAGCCACTCTTCTTTTTTATGTGGACAAATCCATGTCCACAAACCCTTGATTTTTGGTATGATTACAATAGAACTCTTCCTCCTTCCTAAACACATGGTGGACCTATTCCTTATCCTGACATATCATCCAGCTTTGTTTCTGTTTTTCCCTCTGGGGAAGATAATGTGGTTTACATTCTTTTAGAAGTCTTGGACACCAAGAATGTTGAGGTCAGCCCAACTGGGGAAGTGAAGGAAAGAATGTCAGTTAACCCAATGGTGAAACCTCAGGAGTGTGCTTTGTAAAGGCCATTTTCTCCCTGTTTTTCTTTTTCTTTTTACCGCTTTGTGTATTAACCACAAATAACCACCAGCCTTTAAATCAGCTTCACAAGAAGCCACCAACAAATGTTTAAAGCATTTCAATAACGTTTCCAAGAAAGTCCTGAGTAAACTTGTGTTTGTATGATGACCAATATATTAGCTTTATTTTTTTTACCCAGTGTTCCGTGTTGATGCAAAATTTACTGAAATCTCAGATTTTAAGAAATCAGGAAATGTTGCAGAAGGAATGGTGGTGTTTTTCTAAGGTATTATTTTAAATGAAATAAATGGATGCCTGATCAGACAGAGAAAGGTCAAAGAATAAGAGACTTCATGCCCTCCAAAGTAATTGGGCATTAGGATGTTTTAGGAGCAATTCTCACCGAATGCAAAAGAATTTCTTTCTTTTAAAAATTTAGAGAACATTTTTTAAATTTCTTTGGATTTAAAGCCGTGTGAGATTTGGGAAGAAGGGAAGCAAAGCTCAACAGAGAAGATTAACATTGAGGATGTTGTTCCCAGCAGATTTTATTAGTGGATGTTTGTTTGTTTGGTTGGTTGGTTGTTATTTTTTTAATTTGGGGGTTTTTTTTTGTTTTTTTTTTTTTTTTTGGTTTGTTTGTTTTGGTTAAAACCTAGGGATTTACTCAACATAATATTAAAACTCCCATTTATGGATCTGGGCAAAAAAGACTCACATATACACACATAGGTAAAATTCCTTTCTTTTCCTTTGGGAGATATTTTTAATGCTATCCAGCAAAGATTGTGAATAACATGTAAATAACCAGCATAAGATGGTATGAGAAAAAATGATAGAGGATTTTGAGTATTTTTATAGCAGCATCTGCTTCTTATACACCTGGCCTTTCTTTTGAGGCATATTTCCATGTATTGTGTCACATGTTCTAAAATTCCTTTGTTATTCATGCCATAGACCTTTTTCATGGGTTCACAGATTGTGCCTGGGTGTATGAGTTAGTGTGAAGATAGTTAAGTAAAGGAATAGACAAAGGGAAAGCAAAGCAATTCACTCGAAACCCAGAGACCTTTACAATGCTGAAAAGTAAGTAAAAGCAGATGTTGCAAAGTTTAGAAAATCAAGACATTATTTTCCTGTTTCCATTGAATTTTTTCTAAACACATTATAAATAAGCTTTGAAGTAATACAAAGTCCTCTGTTTGTTTTGCTGATAGCATCTTTTGTGAAAAACTTTATCAGTGCTTGTTTAAGTTATAGACTAAATGATATCTCCTTTGGTGAAAGAACCGACTGTATCTCCTGGCAAATACAACGCTACAATGCTGAAATTATTTACAATGTCTGAGTCACTTCGATATCTATTTGATTAGATTTTTGGGGTTTAATGTTCAACAGCTCAGATATGTTATGCTATGTGAATTCAAACATGGAAAACCCCAATATTTCATTATCCACATACTTTACATTTTAATTTTATCTTTTATGAAGACTTTATGTTACTCTGCAATAGAGATAATTTGGTTTATTAATCTTTGGAATTATTGTGAAAAGAATAGCCCATGAATTTGAAAATAAGGCTGTCTGTGCTTCATTCTTCCCTCCCCCCGTCATCCCCCATCCTCTAATACATATTCGTATTAAACTTCTAAAAGTCTTACAGTGCAGTCTCTAGATAGGAAGGCAGTTTCAAATGAACTGTCATTCTTCAGATTTGCTTCTAAAACTTAATACCTAAGAGAGCCCAGGGGAGAGTTCATTGCCAGAGCAAGGTGTTTGCTAGCTCAGGGAAGCTCTAGGACAGGTGCCCATCCTCACATGCTCCCGCAGGCCCTCATCATTTGGAGTCACTGAATGTCTTCCAGCTGTTAGAGAATGTCCCAGGCTCAAAACTGCATCCCTGCTGAGGATATATTCAGGGTCTAAGCCAATTCTGGAAATGATTGGCTGCTAAAATATGGAACAAGGGAAATCAGTTCCTATCAACGACATAAACCATCATCTGTCTGTTATTACATTCACTCAGCTGGGTCACATATGACTCAATAATCAAATTACCACCCTATATTTCTTAAATCTGCATGTTCACTTGACCACCATGTGGACATGGGAAAGCAATGATAATCAAGGCTGTCTACTCTTTATTTTGTTTCTTTTAAATATGCCTTTTTCTCCCCTGCATCTACAAGTAAAATACTTTTTAAATTTTTGAAAATTATGTAATATAGAAAGCTAAAGTTCCCAGCGATGGCCTTCTGCCCTCCCTACCAGTTACGATATGTTGTGAACAGTTTGGTATGTATCAATTACTTCTTAATCATTAATGGGATTTTCTTTTAATACTGTAACTAATAAAATTGTGGCCTTTAAAATTAATTAAAGTGAAAAATTAGGTGGATCAAAAAAATCTCTTTTTTTAATTTAAGTGAGGAAAAATAAAGCAATCTTTTTCTGTTGTAATTTATGTTTTAACGTCTTTCACGAAGCATTGAAACAGCTTACAATAAAAACGAGGGCAAAGGTAAAATACAACTAAGAACCATTAATAAAGTGTAAATGAGAGAAAGAAAGGGGAATTATTCAGAGAAGAGGAGAAATGTTAAAATCAAGACATGCTAGTGGCAGAAAGTTGTACCATTTGATATAAAACATTGCACAAAGTATCAAATTAGTCTTTCTAGTCTTACTGAGATGCAAACACAACAAAACAAAATGAAAGAAAAATAGTTCGTTTAAGAAGAATTTGCATAGGAAACCTTTATCTGTGATCAAAATGTGTCCTGCATGGTGTCCATATAATCTAGTGGGACAAATAGATAAGTAGAATAAACCAGCTATAAAATGGAAGATCAAATAGAGAAGTCCATGATGCCGACAGAGCTCAGAGGAAGAGCAGCTAATGCAGGGTAATGCGAGAGCTGCGGTCCTGTACAGGGAAGCAAGTGTGCCGGCTCTATACAGGGAGACACAGTTTTATATGTAGCTTCCTGGTGATCGATCTGGCGTCAGGTAGGGATAAACGCTTGGGCTCTTAAAGAGTGACTGACATATATGATCCTCTTGACTATCTGATGTTTCGGGCAGAATGGTTAAAGTTCTTTTAATTCTGTAACATTGAAGTTACTGGCAAATAAGTATCTGAGGAAGAAATATTCTGAGCTTTAGACTGAAGGAAAGTTCCCACACTAAGGATTAGGTAATATTGTAAATCTGACTTGTCCCAGCTGGACATGACACACTTGAAGCGGCAAAACTGAAGAGCTGTTGATGGAAGAACTAGTGTCAAATTGGGCATATTCTTAAAGGAACCAACGAGAGAGTGCTCATCCAGGACCAGGCAACAATAGGAAACCATTATCATTGTGGCAGTAGTTGAAGCAGGAAGAGAAGGTTGCCTTTCAGGAGCTGTGGCCTTAACTAGCAGAAAACAATTAGAAGCCATGCTTGCAGAGGCGAGAGCTGGGCAAATGAATAGAATACTCAACCCTCTTTCCTCTTCCCTTTGATTCTTGTAGGTTCCTTCCATTGATTGAACCCAACTGGAAGTCAGAAGGTAAAAGGGAGTACAGTTGATTCAGTCCTTACAAATCAGCCTCCTGGGAAGAAAGCCAGGTAAAACATGACCAGTGTATCTAGAGAGGCAAATGAAGACTATCTAGCATAATTGAGGATCCGTTTTCTGATTCCATTAGTGGAGAGCTGTCAAATTTGATTCAGTAAGGGTTGTAAGTTATAGATTATGAAATATAGGCTGCGTTGCTTTTGACTCTAGAAAAGAGTATTGAATCGTAAGAAACAACCTTCTTGTGTGTCTGTTGGAGAGGGAGGCCTGGTAACTCAGATTCTTGATTTCGGCTCAAGTCATGCTCTCAGGCTCATGAGATCAAGCCTGGCCTCAGGTTCCACACTGGGTGTAGAGCCTGCTTAAGATTCCTGTTCTTCCTCTCCCAGCCCCTCAAAAAGGAAAAGAACAGAAACAACCTTCTTTGTTTCTCTTCCTTCCCTCCTTGCCTCACCCCTTCTCTCCCTTTCTTTTTAGAGATGGGGACAGGGAAGAGGGGTTTGAGGGGTAGAGGGAATGGAAGAGAGAGAATCTTAATGCAGGCTTCATGCCCCCGTGCAGACACCAGTGCAGAGCTTAATCTCACGACCCTGAGATCATGACTTAAACCGAAATCAAGAGTCACACACTGAACTGACTGAACCCAGGAGCCCTGTACTGATTTCTTGTTTTAGTAATATTTCTAGAATGGATTCTTTTTTTTTTTAATAGATTTTATTTATTTGACAGAGAGAAACACAGCCAGAGGGGGAACACAAACAGGGGGAGTGAGAGAGGGAGAAGCAGGCTTCCCGCCGAGCAGGGAGCCCGATGTGGGACTTGATCCTGGGTCTCCGGGATCATGACCTGAGCCGAAGGCAGTCGCTTAACCAACTGAGCCACCCAGGCGCCCCAGAATGGATTCTTCTTATGATTCTCTTTGTTTATGGTCAACCAGAAGACTTACTTCAGATAATTCCCCACTCGCCTGACTGAGCATGGGAGGCTATTGACAGTGATCAAATTTTCCAAAATTCTTCACTGATTTGAAGCTACCTTTGGACAGCCTGGGAATATGTGGAAATCAGATCATAGGGCCTGGAAAAAGAGTGATCTGTAAATTTGGGATTGATCAGAGAAAAATAAGAGAATGAAAATACTATATTTCATAGATTTTGAGATACATTTTCACCCACACTTTAACATCTCTAAAATCAGGATGTATTTTACAAATGCTGTAGTCTTACAAATAACTAACAACATTTTTCTTCTTTAGCACATAAAAAGAGTGGTACATTTAATGGTCAATGGCCTCTTGAGTAGTTAAACTGAAAATTGAAAAGAAATTTGTAAATTTAATTCAGGTATTTCTATATCTTCAACAACCAGAATGTATCTTTGGCACTATATTATAACCCAAGAAAGCTGAAAACCAGTTAATTACTAGTTAATGTAATGATAATTTTGTAATGAGTGCCAAAAGTACTGAATTAAAACCCATTCTGTAGCTGCAGTCTGCCTTGAGTTTTTTCCATTTAGGAAGTCTTCAACAGTAGAAGAATAAAATAGTGGCTGCATGTGAGCCAGGCATTTACCTTCTTTCCTAAGAAAGTAATTGAAAAAGAATTGTCTACATGGAGTTTATATAAAAAGGGGAATTGGAAATTGATAAGATAACTGTTTAGCATTGTCCAGGTCTTTGAAAACTAGTATCTGATAGACACATGTTATCTTGTAATGACACTGATGTATTCTGCAGTAAGATTAATGTAACATTTTTTTTTATTTATTTTTGTCAATACCATGTACACATCTTTGCTTTTATTCTATACTTGCCAAGAAACCTTTGAATTAGCTTTCTGGGGGATTTATGCCCTTGAAGATCTCTTGGATGTTTTGTAAATGAGTAATCACCTTGGAATGTGGCTTAATATGAGCACAAACAAATATCCTAGTCTTTTTCTTCTTTACCATTTGTATGATCACTGTACTTTAGCTTGTCGTATAAAATTATTTCGAAATTCTCCTTGCATAGAAACTCTCGTTATTTCACAGCCTTTTTTGAAGAGGCCTTCCCCTGGAAGGACTGATATGGCAGCTTGTCCAACGGGAAAGGCAGTCCAGGATTAAGAGATGAATCCGATAAGGGTAGCTTACTTCTGACCTCTACACCCTATCTTCACTGGTGAGCACTTGTTTCACTGAAAGCCCTTCTTGATTCCAGTCTATGTGGTGATTTCACAAGTATCCTAATAATTTCCAGGCTTGCTTATAAATTGTTTTAGAATAAGCAATCTTTGTACCTCATTATTCACTGCACCAGGAACATGGTGTGCAGTTCTGGTCAGCTGCCCTCAGTGAAGACATGATTAAAGTGACAGGGTCCAGAGAAAGTTAGCTAACATGGGCAAAAGAACAGGTTTCTGTATGGATTAATTGGCTTAAATTGGTGAATTCATTAATTAAATATTTTTCTGAGTGCAGCATAAAAAGAGGAGGGTTCTATAAAGGAAGAAGGCTGAAAGAGGAGATATAATTAAAAACTGTAAAACTGAAACCTATACTTTTCTCATTTATCGAATCTTAGGTATACTAGTACTCAGGGCACTCTCAGAAGCTTGAAAGAGGTCTACAGTGAATAGAAACTTGTCGAATACATTATCCGGGATGTGGTGCAGATTGAAAATATAAATAGATTTATTAAAATTTTTAGATAAGCTCATAAACAGGTTAGGGAAACAGTAACACTTTGGGGTATGTCTACAGTTCTTGAAGGAGATTAGAATTATTCCTCCATCATATTTGTCTTGGTGTGTCCATCAGAGAAGGATTATTATGGTGAATGGGTCCTGGGGAGGATATATATCAGCGTCTAGCTAGGCAGGTAAGGCAAGTGCCAAAATGTGGAAGAAAACTGGACTCACTGAATTCTCCAAGTTCCAAAGCCATGTAAATAAAATAACTGCATGTGAATTCTTGGGGCATTAGTGGTGGTCAGCCTCTGAAAGAGTGTACCTTATACACTAGAAGCATCCGATCTTTGTTATTAGGAGAGCATACAATGAGATGCATATAGTGGACACAGTCAGAATTAGGGGTCATGTAACCTTCTGTTTCATAGACCATCATGTTGCTTGTGTCAAGCCTTTTTTTGTGCAGAGAACCAAGGTTTTGTCTGCAATTAATGCATAATAAATGAGACCCAGCCATATATATAAAAAAAGAAATAAAAGTTTCCTTTAAGCTATATCCTTTTAAAATGTTCCTGGAAAGGGGCCTCTATTCTTTTATTTAAAACAAAACTGGAAATGTGGTAGAAATATTTTTGCAGTATTTATTTTTTTACAAATAAGTTTTATTGGCATTCTTTGTTGTCTCTCCCAGTATGAATTAGTTCCTTACATGATTTACTTCTGTTTTCAACGAAGAAGGCTGAAACTCATTTAAATTAAAACAGCCTGCAGTTCTATTAGGATGCATGTGGTACTGTTTCTCACCTTCTATCTTCACTGATGATAATAATATATTTTTTCTTTCACAAATTTGCTGGCATGGTTTGAAAGGGTATCTCCGCATGTGTTCATAAGCGCATATTTGTACACATGAGGGACAGAGGCATTTACAAATTATGAGGCATAATCTATCGTTGCCACAGATCCTTTTTTTTTAAGATTTTATTTATTTATTTGACAGAGAAATATAGCTAGAGAGGGAACATAAGCAGGGGGAGTGAGAGAGAGAGAACCAGGCTTCCTGCCGAGCAGGGAGCCTGATGCAGGACTCCATCCTGGGACTCCAGGATCATGACCTGAGCCGAGGGAAGTTGCCTAACCAACTGAGCCACCCAGACGTCCAGCCATAGATTCTTTATAGTATTATCACAACCAAGTAAGGCCCTCAGCTTTTTGTCCAAGGAGAATGTGGGTACAAATGGGTGCTCTTTAAAGCCATGGCCCTGATTCTGAAAAAGGATCAGCCAATATGATTATATATTTAGGTATCATAAATAGTAATGAGAAATATCTTAAGTTGTCTTTTTGCCTGTTTTGCTTGTTTGTTTGTTTCCCTGGTTTGTTTGTTTGTTTTAAAGAAGACTTGAATTGCTTTACTTAGCTCCTAAAGTTTTGGAAGTCTAAAGAATTATAAGAAAATACAGGATTGTGCTTATAGATCTTTTTCTGCCGTATTATTTCTTTATGGCCTTCTTATGTCTTCTACATGGAGTGATACACTGTTAGGTGTTAATAAAAGGTCAATGCTTATGTAATACATTTTTCAACTGAGGACCACGTTTTGTAACTAAACAGGCAAATAAATTACACTGAATATTAACATCTGGAAGGATTTTTGCCAGGTGAGTGACTACATGGGTTTAAAATCAATTAACACAGTTAAATCGCACCTGAAATTCGATACTAAATGATTTCAGTATAGCTATGTGATACAATTATACAAGATGTATTAATTCGGAAGAATGCAACCCAAACTGAGAGAGCAAAATACATAGTGGCTTTTGAATTCAACAACATGGGTTGGAACCACACAGGTCCACTTAATACACGGATTGTTGTCGATAAATACAGCACAATACTGTAAATATGTTTTTCTCTTTCTTATGATTTTCTTAATAGCATTTTCTCTTTCCTAGTTTATCCTGTAAGAATATAGTACATAATACATATAACACACAAAATTTGTGTTAATTGTTTATGTTATTGGTGAGGTTTTCAGTCAATAGTAGTTAAGTTTTTGGGAAATCAAAGTTTTATGTAGATTTTCAACTGTGCGGGATAGAGGGTGGTTGGCACTTTTAACCCTTGTGTTGTTTAAGATCAGCTGTATAACTCTTTCTGAACATTCATTTAATGAAAAATCTACTGCAAGTAAAATCATACCATAATTTGTTGTAATGCTTTTATAGTTTAAGAAATACTTTTAGATTTTGGGAGAACCTCTTCATTTAAGAAGAAACCTCTTTAAGTCTAACCCAAGGAAACCAATGAAATTATTTGTTTCCTGTAACTTAGAAAACAAAAAATATACATCATTAAAATATTTCACTGCTTAAAAGTACAAAAAAAAAAAAAACACACTTTATTGCACATGATTTCATTTGGTCCACAGAGAACTGTGTGAATTATCACTCCCACTTTATAGACAGAGAAAAGCACTTTCATCAACATGACAAAAAAATCTACTATCTCTCTTTCCTCAGGCTCTCTTCTCTATTCCATTTACCACGTGGCTGCCAGAGTAACATTTCTCTTGCTGAAAATCTTTTAACGACTCCCCACTGCAGGTATATTCATGTCCACTAAGTGGTGACTTTTGAGCCCTTTATTCTCCTGTGCCGTGTTTAAGCTCAGGGGTTGGAAACTTCTGTCAAGCGCTGAATAGCAAATATTTTAAATTTATGCACTATATGTTTATGCCACAGCTACATAACTGTTGCTATAGCATGAAAGCAGTTATAGATAATATTCAAACAAATGAGAATCACTCTATGGTCAGCCAGATTTCTCCCCAGGCCAGTTCGCCAACCACTAGTTTTATAATACAGTCTCCTAAAATGTGAGGAAAAAATGGTCAGAAGTTCTATTCATATATTTTTAATCCCATCCTTTTTTAATTTTAATTTTTGTGTATATTTTACATTATATAAAATTATATTCACTATGCTTTATGTGTATTCAGAGCACATGCTTAATTTAATTATTACTGTTGGGATTTGTATTTGATAAAGTTGAGGGATTAACTCTCTCCTGTACCAACCCACACCCAAGCTTCTAGCAATTCTCTGGACCTACCAGACTATTTCCTGTCTCCGTGCCTTTGTTCATGCTTTCCTTTCATATATTTAGCACTCTTCTTGCTTGTTATTCTTTCTTATATCTCAGATCTTCCTCTCTGGGATCCCATTCCTTGAAGTCTATCCTTTTGAAATTCCTTTAGCTAGAGGAAAAATCTCTTTCTTTGCCTGAAGACATCGTTACGACAATGATACTTCCATTGGGTATAGAATTCTAGGTATAGAATTCTGTGCAGCACATTGAGACTGTAGTTCCGCTGTCTCTGGCTTTCCTTAGTGTTCTTGTCAGCTGTCAAACTTCTGTTGTGGAAGTAATCGGTCCTTTTTTCTCTGGCTGTCTTTATTTGTTTTTGGTGTAGTGCAGTTTTACAATGCTATTTCTTTATGTGCATTTCATTTTATTTGCCTGCTCAAGATTCATTGTAATTCATGAATTTGATTTGGTATCCTTTTTTTCAGTTTTAAAAAAATGTTAGTCATTACTTCAAATGTTGTCCCCGTTCTTGCCTCATTATTTTTCTCCTCTCCTCCTGGAACTTCAGTCAAACACATGTTAGCCCTCATTCTTTAGCCAATGTATCCTAATTTCTCTTCTCTAGTTCCATCGTTTTCCACTGTGCTGCATTCTGAATAATTTCTTCTGCCCTATTTTCTAGTGAACTAATTTCCCTCTTATCTATGTCGACATTGATGTTGAAACCATTTATTGAGGTTATTTTCTAGCCTTTCTATTTGGAAATAACTTAAAACATTTACAACTTATGGATAAGTTGCAAAAATAAAAACAGTACAGAGAACACTTGCCCCCTCTTTGCCCAGATATATTTATTATCAAGATTGTACTTCATCTGCTTTATCATTTGTGCTCTCTCTTCCTGGCTATCTATTATAACTTTAATGTATTACATAAGCTCTATGTGATAATTTATATATATATAGTATTTGTGGGTAAATGACATACATCATGGCTCTTAACCCCTGATTACATCAATATTTATTTCTGAAGAATAAAAATATTTTCATGTAATTACAGTAAAGTTGCCAATTTCAATAAATTTTTATGGGATAAATTTAAGTTACCAATTAGAAGACATTGGTACAGTGCTTTCATCTAATTTCCTGCCAAATTTAATTTTTCAGTTGACTCAGTAATGTCTTTTATAGTATCTATCTCCCTCCCCCATGAGTACATTTAGTTGTCATGTCTCATAAGCCTCTTTTAATCTGGAACATTTCCTTAGTTTTTCTTTGTTATTTTATTACATGTACATCCTGGAAGATCATAGCCCTCATTCTCAACTTTTAAAAATAGAATATTCCTAACTTGGGGTCTCCTGTTTCCTCATGATTAGATCCATCTTGGCAAGAATACTAAATCAATGATACCACGTTTCTTCAGGGTATCCCATCTGGAGGTGGCAATATTAATTTTGGTGAGTCAATTTATCCAATTTCTCTTCTGTTTACCTACTTTTTTTTCCTCTTCTCTTGCAACTAATAAGGAGTTTGTGAGGTAATATTTTAAGTCCTACAGATAGCCTGCTCCTGTGAGAGGGAAATAGGGAGTTGCTATTCAGTTGATATAGTTTCAGTTATTCAACACAAATAAGTTCTAGAGATCTGCTGTACAGCATTGTGCCTATGGTTAACAATATTGTATTGTAAACTTAAACATGTTTGCAGAGATTAAATCTCATGTTAAGTATTCTTACCTCAATAAAGGAAAATCTATGTATGTAGAAGATAACAAGATTGGGTAAGTTAGCTGTGCATGCAAAAACAAATAGACAAACAATAAACCCAAATATTCTGTTTCTTCTAAAAATGTCCCCCTAGATTTAGCATTCAGTGATGATTCTTGACAGATCCAATCTTTACTACAATTGTTGCAGAAACTGTTCATTTAAAATTAGAGTTATTTTAAATTCCAAAAATCTGATTCTTTCCAAATTTGCTAAGGGTACATTTTGTTATTTTCCCTTTTCTTTTAAATTTTATTCCATTTTTTTTCTTTATTTCTTTACACTAAGAGTAACTATTTCATAATATATGTCTAATAATTCACTATCTTGAGTCTTTGAAACTCTTTTTCCGCATTCCACAGTTTCTGCTGGCCCTTGCTTCATGCTTTTTTTCAGTAATATGGGTTTGGTCTTCAGATTCACTCAAAGGCTATCATGTGGTTAAACACCTCAGGGACTATTCCTGCTAATCTGCTCAGGAAGGAACACATATTCTTATAGTCTCCTGGGGTAGGGGATAGGTTAGGGTGAGTTTACTTCTAGATCATCCTTTCCCTGCAGGTGTAGTGCTTTGGAGAAAGAGTTTAATGTAGGATTTTCTTCGATTTGTCTTTCCACCTTCCGAGTTTTGTTTTCTGTCACCCTCCGAGGTCTACAAATGAAAACTCAGACTTCCCTAACTGACAAATGTCCTGGAGCAAAAGCAACTACAGAGCTGTGCTTCCCTCTCCAGGCTCCTGCTTGACTTAGATTTTAGCCTGGTTATTCCATATTTTTATTCTCTGCTTTTTAATGGTTTTAAGAAGATGTTTTGGCACATTATCCAATATTGTTTTCATTGAGACTAGTTTGAATAACTTGGGCTCCAGTATTCCCCCATGCTATAATCTCTACAGTGTTTTCCTTTACCTGTTCTCTCTCTTGAAAACCCTCTTAAATTTAATATCTTAGTTCAAGTGACACCTCCTTCATAAAGACATTTCTGAACAAATCCCTCCCCCAAGATACAAAAGGTTATTTTTTTATCCCTGTGTGCCCAGCAAATATATTGCTTTGTTACCTGGTTAGTTTCCTTTGCCTCTCTGTCTCTTCCAAAGATACCATAAGTTCTTAGAGAGTAGATACCATATCTTACTCATTTTTGTATCCTTAGGACCCAGTATTGTGGCTGGTTTGTAATAGGCCCATAATAGGTATTTGACAAATGAAAGAATGAAAGCAGATCCAACTTTCCAGTGGACTGTACTCTTTGAGAACTGGTGTGTCTTATTTGTTTTTGTGTTCTCAGTGTTCAGTATAGTGTCTGTCATGTACTGGTTGTCTAATAACTATTATTGACAGAACTTTTTTTGTCAACATGG
Source organism: Spilogale gracilis (assembly GCA_004023965.1). Taxonomy (NCBI): domain Eukaryota; kingdom Metazoa; phylum Chordata; class Mammalia; order Carnivora; family Mephitidae; genus Spilogale; species Spilogale gracilis. The sequence goes on from PITA01004395.1 coordinate 61,128, forward strand.
AATTGAGATAGGCTAAAGGACTGAAGCCAGGGGACACAACAGGTTAATTCATAGAATGGGGATATTTGTGATGATGGTAGCAATGGTGGTAGAACTACTGTGAGTCCTGAAGGGATGCTATCTGGTTTGTTTAACCAAACAGAAGGACATTTCAAATTCTAGGGATTTGTAATTCATGGTTATTCAGAGATATAGGCTAGAGAGGAAGAGCCACATAGAAGGTGTAATTGAAGCAGCTCCAGCTTTAGAAAAGGTGGATGGTGACACTCAGTGGCATAAGTTGAGGTGTGTCAGGAAAGGTCTACTTTGGCTTGCAATCTGGTCTTTTATGGGGGAGAGAGGGGTTGGGTAGATCACTGAGGAGAGGTTGGAGGAGGGGCAGAAGGAGGAGAGAGACAGTCTTGTGTAGGCTCCACGCCCAGGGCAGAGTTTACCTCATGACCCTGAGATCCTAACCTGAGCTGAAATCGGGAGTTGGACACCCAGCCCCTGAGCCACCCAGGGGCCCCGCATTTCTGGTCTTAAGATTCGATTGTTGTGTGAGACTGCTCTGTGTTTTGAGCAATACATGGGCCAATTTTTAGGGCTAGAAAACTTCTTTTGTGTTAGCAATTACAAATTGGTGACAAAATTTTTTGGACAGAGATTTTCCTTCCACCAGGTTTGCTTTTAAAACTTCAGAACTTGGCTGTTATTAGCTTGATGCACCTGACTGCTCCTTTCCAGTAAGTGCCAATCAAGCTGATGTGTCCCCACATCCACAGTAACTGCTGCTCCTGGGCCTTCCTGCAAAGCACAGTCTCCAATGTAATGTTTCCAGTTGTGATGATTCCAGTTTGCCTTTTCCTATGTCTACTCAGAGTTTATGGTTCAACTAAATTCTAACTGCTAAGTTACCACCCATATTACTCCCACTCATTGACCAAACTCCTATAGATTATCTGAACCCTCAACATTCTGCATTTAATTATATTCAGTTTTGTCATGCTCCTTAATTATTTTCTGAGGGTTACTTCTCTGTCCCAGTATTGACTGTTGGCTCTCTAAAGACAATCGTGTTCACCCTGGTGAGCCATTGATCTAGGTATGAAGTACTTAAGAAGTACTTATCGACCCACTGAATATAGACAGAGAGCATCCCTACACCTCTTAAATCATCATCCTGTCCCATATGTGGTAAAATCTCACAGACTTCTAGGAGTTGGATTGAATGAGGGTGCTTTTGGCTTTGTTTTATAATCTTCCTTTTATAGAAATATGAGAGGATATCATGTGGTTTGCCCAACTTCAGGCATTTAGAGATTTAAGTGTGGGAGTGGCCCAGCCAGAATCACAATCTAAGCATGATGACTGAAGTTTAGGACTTGGTCTTCTCATGACTTTTCTGTGAAAACACAGGCATAGCACCGTTTCCCCTATACTAGGTAACACATCATGGGGATGCGGTGTTGGTTTCCTTTCCTAACTTCCAATGCCTATAGAATTTGGTTTAAATCAACACATTGGTGTAAGTTATACCAATTGGATTTGTTTAATTCCTATGTAGTTAAAATTAAAGAATCACCAAAACAAAGTATTTCATTACTTCTGTTCTGTTTACAGGTTCTTTTCAGTGTTTTATTTAGACTGTCACAGCTACTCTGTACATAGCAAAACCTATCAGTGGATTATTGTATGTGGGGTTTCTTCAGGGGGGCCATGCTGTTTGGACCATTTTCCCATGGAAAACTCTGCCAGCCCTTACAGTGCCCTGGTGCTTTAAGTCTTCTTTTGGAGGTGGCCTTCCCTTAGGCGGTCATTCTGAAGAGCCTTTCAAGAACCTGAAATGTTGCCATTGGAGTGTTTCCCAGAAGGAAATTGAACCACAATTTTTTGAAGTGCAGAGAATTCTCTACCAGGAGTATGTCATGTGTCTAGACATATTCTGATGTGTTTTTCATTATAATAATGCAATAATATGGGCTGCACCAAATGATAGGGTAAATTCATTAAGACTTTTTTCTTGTCCATTTCTTTCACAACACTTAGTGAGAAGGACACCACTAACTGTGAGCTAGCTATGTGTAGCATCTGCCTTGTTTTCTTTCCCTTCTAATCTCTTTATACTTAATTATTTCTTTCTGTATTTTTTTTTGCTCTAGAAAAATAAGAGTTTATCAATTCTGCTATATTTCTCAGCTGATTAGAGAGGGGAAAAAAATCAACCTGAGCTGACTGATAGAGAGCCAGAGAATTACAAATAAATCAGCAGTTACATAAGGGAAGGAATGAAATTTAACCAAGGAAATTGGGATCTCTGCTGCCATGAAGAAAATAAATGAGACAATGTAAAATCATTATAAGAAGACTGGGTGGTCTACAAGAAAGAGGGCAGATTGTGCAAACTGACATTTGAGGAATCAGCCTGAATGTTGTTGCTTGGGACTAGTGCTGTTCATTGGTGTCATAGAAAAATATGCTTTATGTGTGGAAGAGTTGAGGAGCCGTGGCAGACAGGACAGGCTCTGAAATCTAGGAGCAGGCTTAATTAAACTCCTTGTCTCTGAGATGTGCTTTCTATTTGGAATGGGCAGTTCAGGGACCCTCACCATTAGAATCTTCCTGCAATCCCAGCTGGGCTGTCTTTGCTCCAACAGGGACCAGAGTACACCAGCAGAGAGAGGGCTTTCTCTTCCAACCACCTGCATTCACTTCCTTGAGTGTACTGTGGTTCCCAGGATGGCCACCGCCCACTACCAGCTTTGGTTACTGTGAGAAGTGAGGGCTGTATTGGGCAAAACCTCCCCTGGCTTAGGCTGCTCTCTGTGGTTTGGATTTCTGGAACCATTGTCATAACCCACTGAATTTCCTGGTTTCTGGGCTCTCTCCTGCAGTTTTACCTCAGGATCCTTTGCTTCTCCTCACCTTGACTGACTTGCTGAATTCTACTCTCTGTTTTTATTTTGACCACGAGTAATCATATTGGCCCGTGTAATTGTTTCCTGTTTTCTAAATGTTGGGGATGTGGGGCCTGTATTCCAAGGTTACAAACTGGTGGGCCGTGGGCCCGATCTGACCTGCAGCTATGTTTCGTTTGCCACGTCCCAACTTCATTTACATTGTGTGTGTATATGTGTGTGTGTTTAACTGAATCAGTTGCTGGTATTTTTAAAAATTTGGAGAATTTCACACGGAAGTCTGGATTTCTGATGTCCCCTGAAAAACAGATTTGGCAACCATTGCCCAGAACAACAGCATATCAGTCTGTCTTTTTAGTTCTTTGTAGTTTATACTGTGCCCTATTTTTCTCATGGTTGTTATTTTTTTTAAAAATACAGGAAAGATAGAAATAAAGATTTCCTTTATCCCAGTATTTGTAAATGTTTTTCTAACAAGATATCCTTCGGTCTTGTTAGCTGCCTGATTCCCTTAAAACCACTTCAGTTTGTGACCACTACTCACACCTTGTGCTCTGGGGCTTGCTAGGGCTTGGCCCCAAATTTGGATCCAGACTGTTGCTTGGTGCTCCTCTGGTTTCTATACCCACACCACCAATGCCCTCCCCTGGCCATCCCAGACTCGCTAATAATGGCCATACCTTGGGGCGGCAGGTGGGAAGATGGCATTTCAGAGGCCAGATTGCATCTACACAAGACTGTATTTATACTTTTTAATTCTATGAAGAACTCTGTTGTAGAAGATGATGCTTGCATGTGTGCCTTTGTGGTCATTTTCTCCCTGTAGTAAACACTAAAGAGTCTATTCCTCGTGCTTTGTTTTTCTATTTGTTTGTTTTGCTTGTTTGCTTCCTTGTTTGTTTCAGTGAATCTCTCCCAAATGAAATTATTGCTATTTTCAAAAATATGGCTCTAATTTGTATCACTACACGTGCTATCTGGAGGCTTGCTCTAGAAACAACATGCTTTGCCTCAGAAGGAGAGGAAGAATAATTTAAGTGATAATATGTATCACAGCAACATATTAAAAGGTAACGTATATATGTCACATAATAGTTAACCGGTACATAGTAGTTAATAGTGCAGACCCTGGGACCAGACTCTTTGGATTCACATTCTTACTCTGTCACTGTCTCATTGGATATAACCGTGGACAAGATACTTAACCTTTGGGCTCAGTTTCTTCATCTATAAAATGGTGATAAGGACAGTGTATACCTGATGCGGTTGGCGTAGGGGTTAAAGCTGTTATTTATAAAGTGTCCGCCACTTAGTGTGCACTGTGTCGCTGTTGGCTGTTACTGTTATTTCAGGGTCTCCTGTGTGGTAGGCTCTTGTGTGAGATACAGATATAAATAAGACCTGACCCTTAGCCTGAAGAAGCTCCTGGTTCCATATATGAGGAGATACTTAATGTGGGAATAACCACAGATGCATTCGAGTTACGGTAGTGACCAGGGAAGAAGGAACTCTTATCTGGAGAGATCGTGGAAAGCTTCATGGACATGTTCAACTTTTTTAGAATTTTTGAGAGAGTAATTTGAAGGAGAGGTAATGGGTCACCAGTAGCTCAGATACCATTCTCATCTATTTGATCCAAGAGTGCAAGACCACGCAAGGCTCCCTGCAACGGATCAGCAACTGGTGCCAGTTTGTACATTCCTCTGAGTGGCCAAGGGTTGGTCTCTCAGAACAACGATCAGCCTTGGCACAACTTGACTGCAAATGTGACAGGCCCTCAAATGACTTGCTGTGGCCTTTAAACCCTACCATCCCCGAGTCCAATCAGAACTTCAGGTAGTGTTACTGTGCACATCAAAGCAGCAGCTCTCTAGACCTGATAATGGTCCGTCCTACCAGTGACAGCATTCATGCACCAATTCAATCCCTTCTTCTTACAGTAGAAAACATTAAAACTCATGGAGGGAAAGCAACTTTTATGAAATGATTGATTACTATATTTCATATTGAGCAGCCTTTATTATTTTATGTTATTTCATGGAAATGATATAAAGCAAAGATGGCCCCTGAAGGTCTACTCTAACAATAGCATACACAGGTTGGTCAAATGAGTTCTATCTTCATGAACTTAATCAAAGCCTACCAAAAAATGAGGCTCACCCTCATGGTAGTTGAGATTATATAAGGGCTTTGTTGGGTAGTGTAAATTATGTTTTTCCATCATTAAATTTCTCATCCTTAATAAATATTGCTGAGTTGACTTTGAAAGATTTGATTGAATTGTGTGGATATTTTAGTAAGTCTGGAGAATAATTTGTCGTTGATATGCTTCATTTTTCAAATTATTTAATAAAATTCTAAAAGTTTTAGATAAATAGACTGTAGTTCTACTGTGATTTGAGTCTGGGAAACTTCTGGCCATAGGATCTCATGAACACATTCCAAATTCAAACTGCACGGATATGATCATTGCCGCATGGGTGGAAAGCTATTCATATGCCAGACATAAAATGCAGACCATTCCAGGCACTATGAAGTTTGGCTAAAGGTTCATCTGTGAAGTCTGCGTGGATATCTGGGTTCTCAGTGTTAATTTGTTAAGATGTTAGTGTTCTAGATCATAATATGCATCTGTTGTTATAAAGGATAATGTGTTCAAAACACTGAAGGAAGCATCCACTGTCAAGACCGAGCTAAAAACCCAGGAATAAGATAACTTACCAAGGGAAAGCTTTTACTTGTACGAAAACTCAAGTTAGCATAATAAATTGAAAAGTGAAAAATGTAACTCATCAGTAGAGAGAAAGAGAGTAAGATTGTGTTTAGTTCCGACTGTACATAAATACATAAATATTCACTAGAGTGAGTCAATGCTATAAGCCTTTTATTTTTAAAGGATTGTCATATTTTATCTTATTGTTGCTAAGCGTCTGTTGATTTAAATAGGAGAATTTCAGATCTAGTAACTTTTTGGTTGAGGATATGAAAGGGGGCTAGAAAAATCAAAGGAAATTGCACAGTTTGGTATGAAAATCCTCCACTTATAACTATATTTGTTCTTTTTGTAGCTGAACTTGCTAAAATTTTCCTAACCTAAATTTATAATAAAATTGATTGGCCAGAGGAAAAATATACTTTATAAAAGACAAGGAATTCAGGACCCACCTGAAATACTGCTTTAGGTTCCAACTGTCATTGTATCACAGATGAAAGGAAAACAAAATTGTTTCCAAAAAATGATCTGGGGTGAGAAATTTCAAGACTGCAAAAGTTAAAAATAGGTAGGGAGCCCGTGACTAAAGAAAGGTTATTGTAGCCATGTATGCATATTTGAAAGTTCTAAATCCAAAGTTGAGAAAGTAATATTGCATTACTTTAGATATAATAGTAAAAATTTAGAAGAGGATTTACATTAAATCTCAAATGGAAAAATAAGACATTTCTGACATCCAAAATCATCTTTGACTTTCTCTTGGGATGTGGTTTAAAAAAATGCAACTCTCAGTGTGTGGAAATTTATTTAAACTTCCAGGGAGGGGGAATGAGAAGATTTTAAAGTGTTTCTACCTTTTATGGATCCAGGATTAAAGTCAGTACCATGTCTAGCTAAAGATTTTCGGAAGTTTATAAAGGGGAAAGAAAAGCCTGATGGTTTGGAAAGGTGTGATGGATATAGATGAATGCTTGCCCCTTGTATGTAAAAATAAATTATCTTTTAGTGTTGGTCTGTAGTTGGAGGTCAGTGCACAGCAGGATGGTCAGAAAGTAAGGAAGGAAACTGCAGCCGGTCCATCATGTGTGGACCTGATGGAAAAGGGCATGAGTCATTTCATAGACTTTAAAGAATGTGTGAATTATAAAGGGGTGTGTGTGTTATTTTATGGATATACAGATTTGGTATATTATTTTAAAGGATTTATGACACTTGTGAAGTTTTATGGTGTCTTCCCTTGGGCCATTACCTAGTCTTTTAAAGATCAGAGTGAGATAGGATTCTTTGCCTCTAGTCTACAACTCAGGATGTCATTCATATGTCCGGAGCCTTGATGGGGATGATGAAAAACTAGCCTCAGATAGAACTGTCACCTGGAGATCCTACCCCTCACCTATCCAGCAGAAAGGTCTCAGAGTAGTTGGATTTCCATGTATGCCAGATCACATCTACTAGAAGGAATGTTTCAGAAGGGCTACGTGGAAGCCTCAAGTCTTCAAGGTTATAAGAAATCCTAAGATATCACTTCTACTATGTTCTTTGGTCAAGGAAAACGGCCCAGATTCAAGGGGAAGGAAACATGATTTCACTGGGAGGACCAGGGAAGAATTTGTGGCTACATATAGTCTACTTCAGGTTGCCCTCTTTAGTACAGTATTTACATTACTATATTCCTACTAAGTGCAAAATATAGTTATCTTCTTCCCATTTCTCCCAAACTCTGATATCATTATGGCATCTTTCTGAAGTCTGCCACTCATTATCTGCTATTGACTGAATGTTTATGTCCCTCCAGAGTTCATAGATTGAAATCCGTGTTTAACACCGAGGTGATAGTATTAGGAGGTGGAGCCTTTGGGTGGTGGTAATTAGGTCAAGAGGGTGGAGCCCTCATGAATGAGATTAGTGCCTCTATGAGAAAAAAGAAGAGAGAACATCTGTCCTCTCTTCTGCTCTGTCATGTGATGACATGGAGAGAAGATGGTCATCTGCAGACTATGAAGTGAGTTTTCAGCAGAATGAAATCTGCCAACTTCCTAGCACCCAGATGTGAGAGAAATAAATTTTATGTAAGCCACCCAGTCTTTGGTAACTTGTTACAACAGCCTGAACTAAGACATTATCTGAATCAGGTCCAGATGCTAATGAAGGTCCTTGGGTGTGATTCCTCGGGTCTAGTAGTCTCTAGCATAGTTCCTTTTGATCTGAAGGTCTATAAGTTAGAGACAAGTTTATCTGTCACCCACTTCCCTCCATACACCTAACATGCAATGATGACAAAGGTATAAGATATCTACAATATGCATTTCTGTTATCAAAGGGGTAAAACAGGAGGCACATAGCTGTGACGGTTCTATAGCAATGTGGAATTCTAGCTGGGCAGACTTCACCAATTCCTTGATTAAGGCCCAGTCCTTCTCCCTGGAAATGATTTTCTGTGGCTTTGGTATTGCGCTTTGGGCTCCTTCCTCCCTCCCTCCCTCCCTCCCTCCCTCCCTCCCTTCCTTCCTTCCTTTCTTTCTTCACATTCTGAGTTATTCTTCCTTTTTCTTTCTATTTCTGCAAAGGAATAACTTTCCTAGTCTGATTCCTGCCAGTAGAAGTTGGGAAATAAAATTTCTCTTTTCTTTTTGGATTGTCTTTGTGTCTTTCAGTCAAAGCTGATACACTTTCTTTTAAAAGTGTGTGTGGGGAAAAAAAAAAGTGAGTGGACTTCCAAGGGTGCTTGGGTGGCTCAGTTGGTTAAATGTCCAACTCTTTGTTTCAGTTCAGGTTTTGATCTCAGGGTGGCAAGATCAAGCCCTACATCATCAAGACCCTCATTGGGCTCTCCACTTACCTTGGAGTCTGCTTGTTCCTCTTCCTCTCACTCTGTCACTCCCTGTGCCCATGTTCACATGTGTGCTCTTTTTTTTTCTTTCTTTCTCACTCTCTTAAATAAATAAATAAATAAATAAATGAATGAATGAATGAATAAATAAATAAATAAATAAAATCTTAAAGAAATGTGTGGGCTTCCCGTGTATCAGATTAAAATCCACTTAATTAGACAAAACCTACACCTACATTTTATTCCAAAAAGTTGCCCTTCTCAACCTTTATCTGAAGGTCTGGGCACTGTGGGATAATGACTTTAAAATTCTTACAGGTTCATTTTTCAGTTGAAAAGATCTATGAGGCACACCCTTAAGATTCTTGAAGGCTTAATTATCTAGTAGAGAAGGCCTAAGAGGCATGCCAGTATGATTCTTAGAGATTCTACTAGGCATACCCTCAGATGTTTTTGAGATTTTTTTTTTTTTAAGATTTTATTTATTTGACAGAAACACAGCCAGAGAGGGAACACAAGCAGGGGGAGTGAGAGAGGGAGAAGCAGGCTTCCTGCCTAGCAGGGAGCCCGATGTGGGACTTGATCCCAGGTCTCCGGGATCATGACCTGAACCGAAGGCAGTCGCTTAACCAACTGAGCCACCCAGGCGCCCTGTTTTTGAGATCTTGCCAAAGGGCTTTGGAGCTACACTTGACATCTTAATTCTGATTCTAGGGCATGTTTGCTCCAAAGTCATTTCTAACTAGATAATATTTTGTTGGGAGAGAGTAGAGATGAGAAACTATTTTATTTAAACATAGAAAGTCCTAAATCTTTATCCCCCCCCTCTAAATTCTACTACAAAGTTGAATAATTCTTTTTTAAATTTATCTCTCTTCTGTTTTCCAAATTTCTAAAGGCCACAATCTTGTCAGGCTTTCTGCCACTGTGTAAGAGTCCCCTCTCCCCAAACTCCATTAGCATCTTCTTTACTGTCCTTCAAGTCCTCACTGACAGTGTCTCAACTACTAGTCTCTAGTACTACTGGTTACTACTAGTCTCCTTGAGGGTCCTCTTTCTGCTCACCAGCCAGTCCTAAAACCAATGTCACTTGTTTTAGGTTTTTGTTATCGTAGAGCTCTATTTCTGGATATAAAAATCTGTTCCAGTTAATCTCTTTTTTGGTAAAGATATATTTATTTGAGAGAGAGAGAAGAAGGGGAAAGGGGGAAGGGGAGAAGTTCCTCAGGCAGATTCCCCACTGAGCATGGAACCCAACATTGGGCTCCATTGCAGGACCCTGAGCTCATGACTTGAGCTGAAATTAAGAGTCAGACACTTAACCAACTGAGCCACCTATGTGCCCCTGTTCCAATTATCTCTTAGGCATAACAAGCTATTCCAAAATTTAATGGCATAAAACAAAAAACATTTTATTATATCACATGATTTTTTAGGTCAGGACTTTGGGCAGGGCTTGCCTGGGTGATTCTTTTGCTCCACGTGGCATCAACTGCAGTCATTCAGTTGGCTTGAGAGATGAGATGGTTTGAGAGATCCCAGATGGTGTTACTCACATGTCTGCTGACTTGGTGAAGACGGCTGGGAGACTAGGCTCCGTTAAACTGTTAACTAGAACTGTCTTATAAGGATGATTCAGGTCTCCCAGAGAAAGTGTTCTAAGAGGACCAAATGGAAGTTACAAGGCTTATTATGATCTTGATTTTGAAGGCCCGGAGTGTTACTTCCAATTCATTCTCTTGCTCAGGCATTTCCCTAAAACCAGACTATATCAAAGGAGGAGAATTAGATTTCACATCTTGACTGGAATAAATCAGTCCTGGTGTATAGTATTAAAAAAAAAAGAAAGGAAAAAGAATCTGTGGTCATCTTTAACCTACCACTGTTATTATTCTAAGGTAAACTTTTTAAAAAGAAGGATCATTGTCAATTCATGGGTATATTTGATGTGCTTCAATCCATCGTAGTCATTATTTTGCATTGACCCTCAAATTGTCCAATATGGCTAAATTGGCAAACATGAGCCTCCTTAGGTTGGCTTCTGAATCCTTCTGACCTGACCCTAATAGTGTTTGATAGTATCTTTGTTATCTAGTATGACAAAATGTTTCAGGCCTTCTTTTTTTTTTAAGATTTTATTTATTTGACAGAGACAAACACAGCCAGAGAGGGAACACAAGCAGGGGGAGTGAGAGAGGGAGAAGCAGGCTTCCCGCCTAGCAGGGAGCCCGATGTGGGGCTCGATCCCGGGTGTCCGGGATCATGACCTGAGCCGAAGGCAGTCGCTTAACCAACTGAGCCACCCAGATGCCCCTTCAGGCCTTCTTTTGCACATTTATTCCCTAAACCTAGAGTTGGGCATTTATTCAAGAAGCCTTAGTATCTTTTAGTGAGAGAGAGTATTTTAAGACCACCAAAAGGATTGTAAAAATAGTTAAGTAAGTTATTTTTACACATGCTTTCCTTATTTCCTTCACTTTAAGAAATAGTTGTACTGTAGCTGGATTGTCAGAGCATACAGCCATTATATACATTTTAAACTTCCCTTTTAATTCTTACTTGATGTTAGTTCTGAAAATAACTACAATGCTATTTAACTGTATAAATATTTGACTAAATAATTTTAATGCCATAAGAGAAGGCAAGTTCAGAAGTCTCTTCATTGCCATCTTGGACTAGAATTCCCAGAAGTCTTTTATTAAGTGTCTATGTTTATTAATGCTTTTACTGATTGCTTTTAGAAATCTGAATAACAAATTTTGTCTGATGAATACTTAATTTAAAGCAGCATAAAAACAAGAATGGAAAAAATAAAAACTTTTTTTTTAAAGAACCAAGATATTTAACATTTAAAAGAGAAATTCTAAAACACTAGTTCCAAAATCTGCGTTTTATCATCCCTGTTCCCTTCCCCTAAAAGGTCAGAATTAGGGGAGTAGCGTGGGTTGATCTTCCTAAACTCTTTAGGTTTAAAACATTCCTCAGGTAATTTTTTTTAATTTTTTAGTTTTAATTTTTTAATTTAAATTCAGTTAGTTAACATATAATGTATTATTGATTTCAGAGGTAGAGTTAAGTGATTCATCTGCCTTATATCATACCCAGTGCTTATTACAACACATACCCTCCCCAATGCCCATCACCCAGTTAGCCCATCCCTCTACCTCCCTCCCCTCCAGCAACCCTCAGTTTGTTTCAAATCATTATGAATCTCCCATGGTTTGTCTTCCTCTCTGATTTCATCTTGTTTTATTTTTTCCTCTCTTCCCATATGATCCTCTCTTTTGTTTCTTAAGTTCCACATGAGTGAGATCATATAATTGTCTTTTCCTTACTGACTTACTTCACTTAGCATAATATCCTCTAGTACCATCCATGTTGTTGCAAATGGTAAGGTTTCATGTTTTGTTGTTGTTGGGTTTTTTGGATGGCTGCGTAATATTCCACGGTGTGTGTGTGTGTGTGTGTGTGTGTGTGTGTGTGTGTGTACACCACATCTTTATCCATTCATCTGGTGATGGACATCTGGGCTCTTTGTGGATACTGCTGCCATAAACATTGGGGTGCTTGTGCCCCTTTCAGATCTCTACATTTGTATCTCTGGGGTAAATACCCAGAAGTGTGATTGCTGGGTTATAGGGTAGCTCTATTCTCAACTTTTTGGGGAACCTCCATACTGTTTTCCAGAGTGGCTGCACCAGCTTGCTTTCCCACCAACAGTGTAGGAGGGATCCCCTTTCTCTGCATCTTCACCAACATCTATCATTTCTTGATGTGTTAATTTTAGCCATTCTGACTGTGTGTCTTCTGGTGATTTTGATGCTTTGCCATGTTTGGAACCACATACCTAAAGTTCATAGTATCAATCCTCAATGTTTTATTACTCCATCTCTGTATCAAGTCATGTGATCAAAACCACTTTTTTTTTTATTGTGAGTACTAGAAAATTACAAGTGACACATATGACTCACAGTTGTGATTTGTCACCTATCTATTGCAAAGTGTGTGCCTTTTAATTATTATTTTAATAATTCTTGGATCCTTTGTGATCTGTGGTGGTTCTCAATATTTTCTCATTTGTGATTTTTTTTTTCTTTTTTGATAAGGAATTGCTGACTTGATTTATTCAATTACTTTGTATTAGAACATTGGAAGTCTTGGCAGGTTATGTCCATAGTTCTTACCATGGTTGCTTTATAACCATGTGTAAAGATTAAAAATAAATAAGGATTACTTTAAACCTACCCTGCAATTCCTGATTCAGAAAGTTTTCAGGTAGGTGGGAGGAGTGGTCCAATTTTTTTTTTTTTGAGTTTAGGTCTGTACCTTCTCATTTAACTAATACCAGCGTGCAGTTCAGGATCTTTCCATGGAGATTTATAATTAGGTGCCTGTCAGCTGTCAGATATCATAGGCAGATAGCCAATGACATCTCTATGATTACAGACAAGCTTTGCATTTTTGAGTCTGTTGAATAATGTGGATCTTTTGAGGTGGTAATGTCTCCTCATTGGAGTACAGAGGTACATTTTTTACTGCACAAGCAGGAAGGTGCAGAAATTTAGTGCTGCCTTGTTCATGCCTTCCCCCAACCCCAGATCCCGTAAGTTTCCTTAGGTAGTAGTTGATTGAGACACATGACCCAGCATCTGATGATAGTAGTTTCCTACCTATGTGTTATTAGAAAGTGGTGGCTAACATATGAAAAATGACATGGCCACTGGGAGAAATATGTATTTGTATGGTCTGCATTAATCTTGCAAAATCTAAATGTGTTACTGTTCTCATGAGTTCTCAGGAGATAGCATTTTTCCTGAAGATTTTCCTTGGCTTCCTTTCAGATATTATGTTGAGGGAGGAATGAAAGTAGTGGTCATTTTTCAAAAGAACCTAAATAAATACATAAACATTATAAACAGTGGAAGAACTTTGTGGATAGACCTTGAAAGAAGCTTTTATTTTTTAAAAAAGATTTTATTTATTTGAGAGAAGAGATAGAGTGAGCATGAGCTGGGGGGAGGTGCAAAGGGAGAGAGAGAATTGAGCTTCCCACTGAGCCAGGATCCTGATGTGGGGCTTGATCCCGGGACCCCAGGATCATGACCTGAGCTGAAGGCAGACACTTAACTGACTGAGCCACCCAGGCACCCCTGGAAAGCTTTTAAAGAGTACTAATGAATTGTTGAACACTACATCAAAATATAATGATGTACTGCTATATGTTGGCTAACTGAACATAATAAAAATAAATAAATGCATGCACACACAAGAGTAATTTTCTGTCTAAAATGTAAGAGCAGTTCTCATTCCTTGCATAATTATATTGAGTTCCACATTAATTTTAAAATTTGCTTTTTTTATTCCTAAAAATATGGCCAAACCTACACACACACAGACACACGCACACACACACACACACACACACACACACACACACATCACGCGGCATATACCTTTATATACATATATAAAATTTAGGAATGGTATGAAATCCAACACCTATAATTCTGTACTCCTATTTCCCTAAAAAGCCTCGTAAAGATAACTTGAAACCTGGCATAGAGTGAGTAGTGATACCTTGGGAACCATATCTACTTTGCAGGAAATTCAAGAAAGGTTTGCTTACTATCACCATGTATGGATATTGATAAAACACTTTTTGTTTTCTAAGAGCCAAGCAAATTGAAAGCACACAATTGCTTTTGGTTTTTAATCAATGGGAACTTCTTTACTGCCCCATTTCAAAACTCTGCTGGGACTGATTTAATAGTTCTTGTTATGATACATATTTTATGTTTTTTTCTGGAATGATTGAACTGTTTGATAAATAATTATTCAGCAGTCATTATTTATTTTTGCATTACCATCTGGGTTTAGTGAGACCCAGGGCCTCCTGCTTTTGCCTCTTAGCAAAGTTCCAGCAATGGACCATAGTCTGCTCTTTGCTACATTGCCACTTTAGATCATGGTTTTCTTATTGCTCCCATACTTCTGACTTTGTTCTGGTTTCAGAGCAGTTGATTAGTATCAGTCATCCTTGTGTTAGTGCACAAAATGTCATTTCAAAAGGTGTCTCCAGTTGCTTGGACAGTGTCTTATTTGCATGTTCCAAGGGTCTGAGCTTGACACCTAAGCTTCATTTCCTCTAGGCTGCAGTATACTTTTCTTAATCTCATGTGAACTGATTTCCAGATTGGTTTGGGATTAATACAGCCCCACCAGTGTGCATTTCTCAAGCCTCAATGCCTTTCTAAATCCTTTGCCTTATTGGGACTTTTAGAAGTTATTGAAGTTTTGAAGCAAGACTGTAGTTAAATTATTTCACAGTTCCTGTATGAGAGATTTCTTGATTAGTGCAGCTCAGTAGTTGCTTAGAGGCATTTGAACTGTAATGTCTTAAAACAAACTGTAATAAGGCCAAATGTTCCAGATACCACTGTCCTATTTGGCTCTTATTTAAGACAGACCCAGGGAATCTCTGGGGAGAAGGCACCAGGGGCATTGCATTGGGCAGAACTAGTTCAACATTTACAGCTGCCTTAAACAGCCCAATACACTTTCAATTGTTTTCTTGTTTCTGCTGCGAGCTAAGAACCCCCTATCCTGTACAATGAAAGAGCTTCTAACTGGTGGGATGGAAGTAAAAGGAGTAAAGGCAGAACATAATTATGAATGTACATAGACTTTAGAAATCGAAATGTCAAGTACTACATGGAAACCGGACCAGAGAATGCCCTGCAAGAGGTTTTACTTTATAAGCTGTTATCTTCTTTGCACTTTGATATTAATTGCAATATCTATAACAGAAATTTAAGGATTTGCTGTTATCATTAAAATAATTATATAAGGAAGCCTGGGTGGCTCAGTCGTTAAGCATCTGCCTTCGGCTCAGGTCATGATCCCAGAGTCCTGGGATCAAGCCCCCCATTGGACTCACTGCTCCTTGGGAAGCCTGTTTCTCCCTCTCTCACCCCCCTGCTTGTGTTCCTTCTCTAGCAGTGTTTCTCTCTGTCAAATAAATAAATAAAACTTTAAAAATAGATGAATAATTGCATGGAGTAATATTTAACAAGATTTTCAAATCCATTTCTAATCTCAATGTGTGCATATTGAGAGATCATTCATTTCAGTTTAAAAGACTGTTTTGAAGCTGTTTCACCTTCTTGCTTCTCCAAACACCTGCACCTGGCAAAACATCCCTCTTTTGGGGGAAAAGATAGATAAGTTCAGTATATGCCCTAGTCTCTATGATTGTGGGAGAGCAAACCTAGTTAATATGAGTAGACAGGCAATTAAGAGATTATGTATGTTCTAACCTTCCTGTTCAAAGCACCAGATCTGGGAAAACCCAACAGCTTCTCTGGAGAGATAGTACAGCATGGTGAAGACCTAGGACTCAAGCCAGACTGCCTTATTAGAGCTCTGGCTGTGTGCTACTTATTAGCTGTTGTGACTTTAGGCAAATTACTCAGCTTCTTTATATTTTTGCTGCCTCTTTTGAAAAATGAGGATTGTAATATACTTAACTAATAGGTTTGTTGTGGGGATTAAGAAAGTTAATTTATGTAAAGCACTGTGAACAGTTTCGGGCACAAAATAATCCCTCAGAGAGGTGATAGCTGTTGTTTTTAGGTATGGAAATGAACAACATTGGTAATAAAGTATCAGCATTAAACTTCTTTAGCATACTTCCCAGTACTAGTAGATAACATAATCCATATAACCCTTCCATTAGCCAGAGGGGAAGATCCCTTCACAGATAGTCTAGAGTGGATGAATTGTGACTCTTTAAAAACTCCGGAGTAAGTCAATCAGAGAATCCGATTGAGAACCCAGGTTTGCTAATTCCCAGTCAGGTGCTGGACCATGATCAGGATGAATGATGCTGAACAATGGCTTTGCTGTTCAGAGCCTGACCTTCCAGGTCCAAATGGAGACTCCAAAACAAACAAACACGAGTTCTTGTTTTTGTTACCCTGGGGTGGAAACTGTTTGAGACTTTGGGGAATTAAACTCATTACTTTGAGTCTCTGAATGTCTTGGGGTTTCTTCAAACGGAGTTCCTGTCATTATTTTGTGGTTCTTGATGAAACCTACTCTTTTCACTTTCCAGTTCTGAAATATTAGTGAAGTTTTCCCCAGCAGTTTATCTTTTCATTCAACTATACGTGTTCTCACAGACTTCTTTAAGTGATGGAAAATAATAGGTTAAAAAAATAATTACAGAAACATTATAGGATCTGTTAATTCTAGAATGATTCCCAGAGATCTCTCCTTCGTAACTGTAGTAATTTAAAATGCACTTATATTACACTACGTACTTTCACATTCCTTAGAAAGCTCAGGTATAGAGATTTGATTATTTAGCCTCTCTTCTCTAGGTAACTGCATACACGGAAATGTTTGTGAATTTTAGAACCATATAACTTCAGATTTGAAAGGAGTCTTTGGAGATATTACACGCAAGTGGTTTTAAAACTCTGCTCCACTAAATTCTTCACACTTTAGAATCAACATGTTGTGGGAAAAGGGAGGAGGAAAGAAAGAGAGTCTCCCTTTTTCATTTCCCCCAGTATTTTTTAATATTGTAGATATTGGTCATCTCCACAACATTTATTTTAAAGAAAGAAAAGGTTTTTTTTCAGTTGGAATAATGTTTAAGAAACTGGTTTAGACCAGTTTTCTTATTTTGCCTGGTAGGAAACAAATGGCGAGTAAACACTTTAATCTTTAGGCTTGGGATTTTGCCACGAGTTAAAAAACTAAAAAAATTGGAGATCACAGTCCTTAATTTAGGTTTAGGAGAATATTCATCTTCATAATCACACTCACTCAGTATTCATTATGTAGTTTATGTTTTATCTTTCCTTTCTCTACAAGTCTGAAGTGTCTCTTGGTTTTTAGTGCTCCATGAATATACCCTACCTTAAGAAAGCCCAGTGCTATACATAGAAACTCAAGTTGCTAAAACTAAAGAGAATGATTAGTCACTTTATATAAAACCAGTGTTCCTATAAATAATGAGGCACAAGTTCAATGGTACATTCAAAATTGGTTATTATTTCTTAAAAGCTGCTTACCTATAATCTTTAATGATCTCCTTTATGTCATATATCAAAGTATGTTTTGAAATTTCTGTGAATAGGTAAGTGTATTCTTAATTTAAAATAATAAGAACACTGAATGACTCCGTCATTTAAGAGTCTGCCTTCAGCTCAGGTCATGATCCCAGGGTCCAGGGATCAAGTCCCATATTGGGTTCCTTGCACAGCAGGGAAGGAACCTGCTTCTCTCTCTGCCTGCACTCTCTCTCTCTCTCTCTCCCTCTCTCTGTCTCTCTGACAAATAAATAAATAAAATCTTGAAAAAAAAAGGGAAAAAAAAAGGGAGAACAAATACGACATATTCTATAGAACTTCTATTAAAAAATTAATAGCCTACTACCACTTTTCAAAAAGAAACATGCTTAAATTTGTATTTAAATAATAAAAGTAAATACAAATTTCTTTTTGCATTTTTTTAAATTTTTTTTATTTTGCTTTCTTTTTTTTCGTTTTTGCTTTCATTTTTTAAATATTGTGAAACCAGTATTATAACCAAGATTATAAGAAAAGAAAAGCCATATTAAGGGTTTAAAATATCATTAACACTAAAATGAGAGAAATTGTCTTTAATATTTGGCTTATGTTTCTTTATATATTTTTATTAATGCCTCTATCTAATGAGTGTCCATTATGGTCTAGATTTTGCCTTTAGCACTGATGATGTAATGGAAAGCAAGACATGGTCTCAAGAAGCTTGTATTCTGGAAGAGGAGGCAGACAGATGAATAAGCAATTATGATAAAGGGTGATAAGTGCTGTGGTCCAGGTAAGAACGTGGAACTTCCAGAACACAAAGGTGGGCACTATCTTCCCTGTGGAAGGGGTAAAGATTAGCCAGGGGAAGCCGCTTCCTAGAAAGGTGATAGCCAGAAATGAGACATCAAAGGCAAGTCCTAAAGGAAATTGGGGAAGAGCTTAAGAGGGTGGAAAATTCATGTTAGGTGAAACAAATGAAGTGACAGTGAGGGAACACATGGGATTGCAGGTGTATCCGAATGATTAGAGCTCAGACTGGAAGGTGGGGGGATTGGAAGGAGGTTTATCTTGAAATGTCTCTTATGCCAAGCTAAAGAGTTGGGCCTTTTTCTGGAAAATTCCTTCAGAATTTAGGCAGGAAATGGGGTACCTGTGTAGGTCAGTCAGATGAGTGTCTGCCTTTGGCTCAGGTCATGATCTCTCTTTCTCTCTCTCTCGCTTTCTCTCTCCCTCTCTCTTTTCCCCTTCCTCCCCTCACCCCTGTTTCTGCTCTTTCTCACTCGCTCTCTCAAATAAATAAATAAATAAATAAATAAATAAATAAATAAATAAAATATTAAAAAATAAAAGAAGAATTTAGGCAGGGAACATTTACGTAGATTTGTAGTTTTATAGAATCATTGGCTATGGTGTGGAGAATGAATTAGAGAAAGGTACAACTGGATAGTTGCTAAGGGAAGTGGGAAATGGGGTTGATCTAAACCAAGTGGAAAAAGTGTAGAGGAAGAGAAGAGGGTGCTTTAAGTAGTATTAAGAAAGTGGAAACAACAGGACTTTGGTTATATTTATAGTAAAAAGTGGGGAGGATTTGAGAATGTCCACAGTGTGCTGACTTGGGCTATTGAGTGGCTTGTTCATCAGTTTCCTGGAAGGAGGAATTGGAAGAAGAGCAGATTTGGAAGGTGGAGTGATGCCATCAGTCCCAAATGTATTGGATTTGGATTTCCATGGGTTAAACAAGTGCAGATGTCTTATAAGAAGTGTAATATATGAATCTGGAGTGCTGGAAAAATATCTGACTTGGTGATATAGAGTCGGTATTCTCTGGCATGCTAGGAGGAAACTGAATCTGTAAGGGGAAGCAGAAGAGACTAATAGCCTAGTATCATGGACCCATTGTTATAAAAAGAAAATTCCCACAGGTCTTGATTTGCACCATAAATCCATTTGCCCAAAGGAAACTTTCCAAGGCTATGGGAACAAAACTTTTATAAATTATTTTTTTTAGGTTCACTGAAGAGAGTAGTAGTATGTTAATCAATCTTGTAATGTTAACGCTTTTAAAATACAATTAAATGTGGTGTGATGAGCACTGGTGTTATATACAACTGATAAATTGTTGAATGCTACAAATAATAAAATATAGGTATTAATCTGCTTAACTTATCTTTTTCAGAAAAATTTACATATTCAGTTTTCTTAAATCAAGTTATGTCTAAATGATAACTCTGTAAGGAGTTAGGGAATGTACCTAGAATTCAAACTACATTGTTGTTTTCTAATTTAAAAAAGAAACTTCAAAAAAACAAACAAACAAGAGTCTAAGGAATTCCTTTGGAAATTGTTAGACATCTTTGGGAAATGGTAAAATTAAATTTGTTGTTTTTATTTCATTCTTTACCTAGAAGAATTTGGAGGGTATTTTGGAAACAAGTTTGATGATATCAAGAATAAGAATTGTTTTCTCTCAACATAACTTGATATTTTTGCTGTTCTTGGAAATCAGAACAGTTTGCTATGTCCTAAAGTCAGCTTCCAGCTAGCCATGTGGCAGTTGAAGCAAAAAATTTCACATTCTGCACTCTATTTGCTCACCAGCTTTAAAAACATATCAACAAAGTGAGAGTATCAAATTCACATGTCTGTTTTTCTATGGCAAGTAAAGGTTACCCCTTAATGTATTAAGGGGGAGAGATCATGGAGGAAAAAAGTTACACGGGAAGCACTTTCCCTAGCAGAAATTGTGTAAATCACAGCTTCTCTACTTGATGTGGTGAGAAAAATGAGGATTGATTTGCAGAAGTTTTCCTGACCTCTTTACACTCATTTACCACTAGTTAATCTAGTTTAAAGATAGAATAATATTTACAGTCTTTTTAGATTTAATTCGGATTAGGAAAGCTTTCCTAGTTTTGGTGGGCTTGCTATTGAGAGAATTGGGATTCTTAATCACTTAAAGCAAAAATGTATCCAAGTGGTCACCTGCTAAATTTTGCATGATGTGAAAAAAAATTGATGTTAATCATGTTGTCTTAGTTGTTATTTAGTTGTATATTTAAGACCACTGCTGGATTTGAGTGTCCTGAATTCTGCTAAAGTTGTATTACTGGATTTGAAACTAGAAGCGCCTTTCTCTTTTATATATTTAGTTAAATATCAGAAAAATCTGTAACTAGCAATAGTTGCTCCTACTAAACAGAAATAGGCCAGATCTATGTAATGGTAATGACTCATGTCCTAGTACACACAAACTTGATTGTTTTAGCCTTTTAGTACAACACATGGATTGGTTTATCAGAAGCAGCTAGTTACAGACGCAGATTAATCATATTTCCAATATGCAAATAATGAATTAATTTTGGACCCCTTCTCTGTCAGAGGCACTGAATTCCTGAAAAGCTCAAGGTAAAGCCCCTTCAGGAACTTACAAACTAAGTAAGGAGCAAAAATAAATATATAAGGTACAGGAGCTAATTTTCTCCCATAAAGGCAGTGTTTCTAAGAGCTGCATTTTAAGCCTTTTGCTCTTTTTTCTTTCTCTATCCTTTTCCTCCCTAGGGCCTATAAATATAAGAAAAAGTGTATTTCCATCTCCAAACCCCTGCTCCAAACTCTAAATCCATGTTAGTATCCATCTAAGTTCAGGACTTTTCCCTTCGAATGTCCCACACAACCTTGAACTCAAAATGTTAGAATGAATTTATCTTCCCCAGCCGTACTTTCATTTCCTGATCCATTGTCTATTTACCTAGTTGCTTAAGCCATAAATATGGGAATCTGCTTGACTCTTCTGCACATATTTAATCAATCAGTGAGTACTTAGAATTCCATTTCCTCTGTCTCTCTCACTTTCTTTCTGGTCTGTTCACTTCTCCCAGTTTCCATCCACAATCTGAGCCTAAGCCTTTATCCCCCCCGACCCCAGGCCCTCCCCAACTCATTTGGGCTACTTTGATCACCTTTTAATTGGTCTTCCTATCTCTGGTCATCTTTCAATTCATTCAACATGGTTAAAAAGTAAATTTAATTATGTCACTCAATTGCTGTTTAAATGCCTTTAGTAAGTCTCAAGATACAATTTAAGCTTCTAACCCAGCATAAAAGGTCCTTCTTACTAGCTTCACCTGCCTCCACCATGCCAGGCATATCAAATGACTTGTGGTTCTTTGACTCAAACTACTGCACATCTACCAAAACCTCCCTCAATCGCTAGTTCCTCCAAGAGGTTTTGCTGAGCCTCCCTCCTTGTCTGATTTACCTGGTCTTTGCTGAGGTTCCAAAAGCTTATCAGACTTTCCTATTATCTTCAAATTACTTATCTGTCTCTATATAAGATGGCATTTTTAATTTGTTTTATTAGTCGCACATATTTTAAAGGATTTCTACTTTAAAATGTAGTTTGTCTCAAGAAACTGGAGACTGACAACAATGAGCACCAAGACACCAATTACCAAGAAGAGAACTGCATTTCCCCCTTTAGATGCCTGTGCTCTTCTGTTGCCACAATCCCCACCAGGCAACTTCTGGCCATTAGGCTATGAGCTTGCTTTCTAATTGAGCTTAGAACCCCAATCTGAAGTGTCTGGCTACAACATTCTGAGATTCTAAGAGTATATATTCCCAATACAAACTCACTCCCAGTATTGCCCTTCAAACAGTCTGTGTGTTTGGCCATGTTTAAATTTGGGGAGGATTTCTAACTACAATGTTTGCTTTGCACAGAAAATCTATTCCTCATGCTCTTTATTTATAGCCAGAAGGGAATGCCTTCTGAGTTACCAATGCTCTAGGTTTCCAGGTAGGGATGTTCTCTTGAGGGTTGAAAGTCAAGTTAGATCATTGAGGGCTCGGTCCTAACCTTTAGTGCCTATATATTCCAATGTCTAGAGTAGCATCTGCCACAACGAAGAGGCTCAATACGTCCCTCTCAACAGGCGTATCTACAAAGTGGAATAATACTCAGCAATAAAAGCAAACATTCTAGTCATACATTCAACAACATGAGTGAATCCCCCAAATAATTTTGCTGGATTAAAGAAGCCAGACAAAAAAAAAAAGAGCACAGACTGTCTGATTCCACTTACATAAACTCCTAAAAAGTACAAGTTCATCTATTGTGATGAAAGATAGATTAGTGATTGCCTAGAAAGAGGCAGAAATGGGAGGGAGGGACAAATTAATTAAGGGGGACAAAGACACTTTTGGAGTTGATGAATGTATTCATTAGTAACTTGAATGGTACTAAAGGCTTCATAGGTGTGTGCAAATGTCAAAAATTACCAAGTTGTACATTTTAAAATATATGGTTTATTGCATGTCAGTTATACCTCAGGTAAAAGTAATGCCAACAAGAAGGAGGGATGAAAAAAAAAGAAGGGATGAATGTGTCAATGAATGTTTTTAAACTTTCCTGGGACATGCTGTCAGGGATTCAGGCAAAGAGGCAGGATCATTTCTGCTCATAAACATGGTGCTTTAATGGTGGTGTCTCACGGCGTGCTTGGGCTGGTGGTTCCCATCCTCTTCTTACCATCATTGTCCTTCTCTGATGACTACTAAGCAACTGTTCTGTGTTCTAAGGCAGTGTCAGATTCCGCTGTTTGAGGGTATTGGAAATAAGCAAAATTTTGGATGATGGGATTATGGATTATATTCTAGAAGAAGCAAAGAGGGGCTTAGGGAACTGCACATCCCTTGTCCATGTGGTGATAGTGGAAGTGAGGGAGGGCTAATGCGAGGAGACCCAGGCCAGTTTGGGAACACAGAACATTTGGGGCACAGGAATATTTATATTAAGGAAAATGGAAAGGCAGATATTCTACTAGTCTCTAAGAAAAGCACCTCAAACAATTGAAGCAAGTTCAGTCTACAGTCTGTAAGATAAGAATTAAATACAGCATAATTCTAGAGCTGAGAAGACTATTCTGTACCTTAATCCTCCTCCAATATTCTTCTCGCTTTCTGAATATTCTCTAAACTCTTCTCTTCAGGATACACTTTTATTCCATACTAGGAAATAAAGCTAATAAGATTCAAAAGAGTGAATATATTTGTGATAATTAATTTCAGTTAAAAGGATAAATAATGTCACATATTGGTGTTGTTACTTGGAGAAGTTAGAAATTAAGAAGTCACATAATATCTGGGTTGGAGAAAGGAGAGAACTCTCACAAACGCTGAATGCTGTGAAGACACACTTTTCAGATGTTATAATTTTATCAGTTTTATTATTGTTCATTTCTATACTGACAAATAGAAGGTGGTTATATCTTATGTCCCTCAAAAATCTTGAGCCCAGTGGATAGGTCTAATGTATTTAGATTATAAAAGATGGGGAATGGTTATTATGATATGCTTAGCTATCACAAGCCAAAGAAGGTGACAGCCAAAAAAGCAATTTCAGACTTTAGGCAGGTAGCCATATTTCTTGGTTTTTTTCCTCCATGTAGTGAGCACTGAACTGAAAACTGTAGAAACACACAAAAAGTATTTGATGATAAGATCATTCCATACTCACAAGGAGCTTTAAGTTTAAATAAAGACAAGATGATATATGCAAATGAAATAAGAAAAGAACAGAAGCAGAAGAATCATAGGGAAAATATAAACATTCTGCAGAATATAGAAACATCTTCCTAAGTGATTTCTCCTGTCAGCTTGCAAACAGGGTTGTTGAAGTGATTTGGTTGAGCAAAGCCATATGGGGTTAGTTTGGGAGATGATTCCTGGCGCATTCTGAAGGAGGAGGGATGTGATTTGACAAAGATGATCTACGAAGACTTCTGGGCTGGGGTAATGTAGTTAGGAACAAGAGACTCTAAAATTCTCTTGAAATGTGAAATATGATGAGAATCAGATACTGCTGAAATATAAGCTAGAAATGTGTCAGGAGCAAGAAAAAAGGGAAAAAGGAAAAAAGGGAAAGAAATCACCAAAATCACCACTAAAATTTGGTGAAAAAATTTGTTAAGTAATAGGACAAGAGAAAAAGATGAATATGTGCATGAAAAAGCGAGAAAAAAGGAGATGGAACTCTAGCCTTGGTTGATAAATTATCAAGTAATGGTGTCTTTCATAAGGAAGCAGTGGTGTTGATTTCAGGATTTCCTTATGTAGAGGATTCAGGTAAAACTCAGAGTCAAGTTAACTGATCATTAGTAGCAGAACATCATGGTGATGGTTCATTGTAAGAATAATCGGAACTCAGAAATCATGTCAAAGGAGGGTCATGGGTGGCTCAGTCGGTTAAGCATCTGCCTTCAGCTCAGGACATGATCTCAGGGTCCTGAGGTTGAGCCCCACTCCTAGCCCTCCATTGAGCTTCCTACTCACCAGGGAGCCTACATCTCCCTCTCCCTCTGCCATTCCCCCACCTCCTGCTCTCTCTTGTGTGGGCTCTATCTCAAATAAAATCTTAAAAAAAAATCCTATCAAGGAAGGGGAGCAGGAAGGGTATGTATGCCAGATTAAAGTCATATACCAGCAAAATGACTTGTCTGTTAGGAAAATATTTGAAAAATTTTAACTAATTTTGTTTCACCAAGAACTCTGAAACAAAGTTCCTCACAGCCTCCCACTCAGCACTCAGCTCCCTGCCCCATTCCATCTTCTCCCTGACCCACTGCCCTCTCTTCTGCTTAGAGATTGTCTTTGGCTTCCAATATGTTATGATGCATGTACTGGGGCACATTGTAAAATAATTTGATGTTCATTTATGGAGAGAGAAAACATTTCCTAAATCTTCTTTCCAGGCCACCTGTAAACCAGTGACAGGGCTAGCTAAGTAAACAGGAAAGCCAGCATCCTCTGCTTCAGAAACCAAACACTCACACAAGGACTGAGTCTCTGGGTAGGTGGGTCAGTCATGTCTGAACATCTGCTTTTCTTAGCCTTTCCTCTCCAGCAGCCTTTCCTCTCCTTTCCCCTCCCTTGGTGCATAAAGTCATTTCTTTATTCATGTGAAAAGGGTTCCCTTTGTTAATAATGGAATTGAAGCAGATTTGGATGACGTGAGCTTTAGAATTTTAGAAAGTATGGGGAAGGGGTAGAAAAAGAAGCCACCCAGATTCATGGATTGAGGATCATGCAAAAGAATATATTCTAAAGAGATAGGCGTTTTGGAATTTTTTTTAAGCCAAGAAAGTATTTTTTAAAAAAAGAAAAATAAGAAAATATTTCATCCCACTGGTAATTGTTGGGTGTGTATGATAAAGGAGTTAACAGAGCAGGTGTATTTTAAAACTATCTGCAGCAATCAGAAAGGGAGGTAGAAATCTGCATACTCTATGGGAAAAGTTGACTTGAACCTCTGGATTTACTCCATATTCCTGAGCTGCAGTTACTTTTTGATTATAACACAGCCTTGGCAGAAGAATCCAGCTTGCTGAAAGTGTTCAAAAAAAAAAAAAAGAAATCTCTGGCATTTCCTGTTGGTTGGAAGCTGTTTGGCTTTCTGCGTTACTATTTAATGTTATCATTGGCCAAGTACCTTTGCTGGGTAGAAAAATGCTGGTGCAAATTTTACTGGCAAGGTGGGAGTAGAAGCCATAAAAATTCTCAATTTCCCTTTTAAAAACTTAACTCATTTGTCCAAGAGGAATGAATACAGAAGGACAAGAGATTTTAAACTTCCCGTACATCTGGGTACAGCAGTCTATTTTGACTCCAAGCACAATAAAACAACCTTACTTGCTGGTGGTATATGACATAATGACCCAAATATGTTTTTAAAAAATCATTTATTGCTGTACATAAACAGCGAAGTTAGCGCAAGGGATGATAAAATAACACGGGTAATTCTTCCTTTAGCTGGGAACCATTGGCGGCCCATTAGGATTCCAGATGTAGCTATGTGTGCTTTTCCATTTGTTTTCCAATGTCTAGTGCTTATGCCCTTGGTACCTTGACGGTGCTTGTCAGGCATGTTGGCTTTTCAGCTTGAGGTCTTCCTTGGAGAAACACACTGACCAGGCTCTGGGCTATAAAGCACACTATTGTCTTGGGCCCAGTTTGTTGAGAATATAAGACCCAGGGCAGCCTCCTGCCCAAAGGTCAAATTCCAGCTTGACCCAAGTTCCTCAAGTCAACACCCGACCTCCCTGGACAAGAGACACTTCAGCTCTTCCTGAAGAAAAAAGTGTTTTTATATTTTTATCACTCTCTGATAAAACAGTGATTGTTATATAGTACAAATAAGCTGGAATGCATTTTGATAACTTATTTATTATAGTTACTCTCATGAAAAACTGCTGACATGGCCAGAAGCTAATGGCCATGAAATTAAAAAAAAAAAAATGTATTCAATGTTTGGGGCATTTAAAAAGAAGCATTCTCTCAGTCCGAGAAACAGTCTAATAAGCAGTAGTGGAGAGCCGAGTTGTAAAACTGTACAGATAGAATCATTGTATTTCAGGCAGAGAGAGAAAGCAGCTAAAAATAGAACCATAGCTAATTTAGCGAGCTCCCTGACTGCCAAAAATGCATGTCCGAAATCAGGTGGGTGTTTCTTTATGAGTCACTTAGCCAAATGTGAAATTTATAGCCCAGTCTTGCACAGACTCTAGCAAAGATGCAGAGCATCAGTTTATTACAGGACTACTATTAAGGATGCTTAAAATTCCCCAGCTTTACACTCCTCACCCCAGGGGTCTAGCCTTAGCTAGTTATGATTGGACCTGGCCCAAATGCTCCTATTAGACAGGGATTTAAGTATTCAACAATACAGTTAGGCCCTTTCTGTTGAACTGAAGGTTCTTCCTCCTGGGGAGCTCAGCTCACCCCTCCTGTGTCCAACAACAGCAACTTCCCTTCACTTCTTACCACTTTTCACCTGTGCCCTAGCTTAGCCAATTGAGGGAAATAATGCTTAAAGGAAACAAAATAAATAGCAGATGGCTGAGTGTACTCGGGGATGAATAAATTACGGCTGCAAAGGGGGAAAGTGCGTTGGTGGATGCACACTGCTGTGGTTGTCGCTGACATACAGATGCTCGGCACGCTGACCTCAGCGTGTACCAGGCCCGCCGCCATTAATCACGCCACATATTCTAAGCCAGAAATTTAAGGAGCCCAAGGGATTGGTGACTCCTTGGAGTGGGAGCTGAGAAGGCTAACTAGAGGCAAAATGCAAAGTGTGAAAGTGGCTCCAGATAAGATGGTGGCGGTGGCTTCCTGGTGCCCAAAAAACCCAGGCAGTTTGGATAGACTTTATTTCCTGGGGAGTCAGATGTGGTGCAGTCATCCAAAGAGCTGATTCCTCTACGGTAGGTTCAGGCTCTCAGATAAGTAAGGTACTTATCCGCCCCCCATGATATCGCAGTGCCATTCAGGACACTTTTCCAAATGGAACACAATGCTCAGTCTTTTAGAAATCAAATGGATTATCAAATCTGTCATCAGTATAAAACATGAAACACCAAATTTCTTTGACAAATTTGGGATTTAAGTGTAATTTTTATTAATAAAATTTGTAGTCTGAAAAAATTTGACACTCTCAATCTTTAAACATCCATGGTACCTCCCTCTAGGTCAGGCTACATCTCTCACAGCTGTATTTCTGGACTCAGAAAGTAAAAGTATATTTATATCCAATATTGTGCTCTCAATAGTTTCATCAAGAAAGGGTACCCAGGGATACCTTCGTGGCTCCATCAGTTAAGCATCTGCCTTTGGCTCAGGTCATGATCTTGGGGTCCAGGGATTGAGTCCCGCATTGGGCTCCTTGCTCAGTGGAGAGCCTGCTTCTCCTTTTCCTCTCTGTCTGCCTCTCTGCCTACTTGTGTTCTCTTTCTATCAAACAAATAAATAAAAATCATTTTTTAAAAAAAGGGTACCAAAATAAAAAGGGGTTAAAAAACAAAAGTAGATAAATAAAAAATTTAGCTTCTTTTAGATTCACTGCCAATTTGTTAGGTGTGCCCGGTTTTTTATAGGTCCTGGAGTGATAAATGTTAAGTGCACAGCCTTTCTTCCTTTTTAAGGCTGAATAAGATACCATTGTATGGATAGGCTACATTTCTTTTCGTCCATTCATCTGATGATGGACATTTGGGTTACTTGTACCTTAAAGTGTTCATCTTACCGTATTTTCTGAAGAAACTGAAATAAAAGATGCTATGAAGAAAATTAAGCAACAAGGAGAACGAATGTGTGGGCAATGGCTGAAATGAAGAAAATCCTGTCACATGCTACAGTGTAGATGAACCTTGAGGACTTTTTCTAAGTGAAGTAAGCTGATCACCGAAAGACAAACACTGTATGATTCCACTTATACAAGATACCTAAAGTAGTCAAATTCACAGAAACAGAAAGTAGTGGTTACCAGGGGCTGAATGAAGGGTTAAAAGGGGAGTTGTTGTATAATGGGCATAGAGCACCAGTCTTAATCTTACGAGATGCAAAATTTCTGGAGAGCCATTGCACAATGATGTGAATGTACTTAACACTATTGAACTCATCACTTAAAAGTAGTTACAATGGTTAATTTAATCTTTTGTGGCTTTTTTTACACAATTAAAAGAAAAGATGAAGACATTGGTTGCATTCTCCTTTACCTTTTTACTATTGATTAGAACAGTCTGCTGGTGTATGTTGGGATTTGCTAACTATTTAAGTTCCCCCAAAAGGCAGTTTATGGATTCATTTTTTAACATAAACATTATGAAAAATATCAAGTATTCACGGAATAGAATAGTATAATAAATCACATATATCCATTCCAGTTACAATTTTATAAGTTACAACTATATGAGAGATAATTATAATTATAATTTTGCCAATCTTGTTTCATTTCTCTATTTTTTGAGGGGAGTATTTTAAAACAATGAACAATTATCTTTTTAATTATAGACAACACTTGTTTCAGAAACTCAGAATACTTTGTTTCAAGACCTTGCCATGTAAAAATTTTGTGATTCATATCTAATATTTTCTATAGTGTCTTAATTTCTTCAAATAGCTATATAGAAAAGATTATGGGGAATGTCTGATTAAAGGATTAGGAATGTTGAATGGGAATAATTAAAACCCTATGACTAAATCTGGTACCAAGTAGAAAGTGCTAAAGAGTAAAGGAATAAAATGTTTACTTTTAGGAATTGAGAATTCTCTAAAGAGAGCATCTTTGTCTCTTCTAGGATATAATGTAAGATAAAAAAAATAAGAAAAATATTGTTGTTTTACCACTACTGCCTGGAGAAGAAGAAAGAACTAGTCTGGGCTCTTTAACTGAGACCTGGTGACCTTGGATGAGTTGCTTCATATTTATTTATTTGTTTGTTTGTTTATTTAGATTTTATTTATGTCTTTGAGACAGAAGGGGAGAAAGAGCACAAGCAGAGTGGGGGGGCAGAGGGACAGGAGAAGCAGGCTTCCCAGTGAGCAGGGAGCCCAATATGGGGCTTGATCCCAGGGGCTTGATCTCAGGTCATCATGACCTGAGCTGAAGGCAGACACTTAACTGACTGAGCCACCCAGGCGCCTCAAGTTGCTTCATCTTTCAGGACCTTAATACCCTCATATATAACATGATATCTTTGGAAAGCATAGTTTCTAACGTCTTTTCCTATTCAAGAATCTTATGATTTGAGAGTAGGAGTAAATTTTTTATTACAAAAGATTTCATGGTTAATTCATGGCTGAATTAACTGTAGTAAAAGGCCCTAGCTTTTGGTATGGTTGCTGTTCTTCACAGGTTATGAAAGTTGAAATACCATCTTGTATTTTAGCCAACATCAACTAAAGAAGTACCTACCATACAAAGTAATGTGTATAAGTTAGTATACAATAATTGCCAAAATGTCTTTGCAAGTCTTCTATTAAAGTTTTAAGGAAATTGATATGATATACAGTATTTTATATTCTATCCTCATTTTGTATTCTAAATTTTTAAAACTTAAAATGAAAAAATATATATAATGAAATAATTCGATGTAAGGAATTACTTGGTTAATTTGAACCAAGGACTTTTTACAAAGAAATTTCTTCCTTAGAAAATTTAAGAGAAAAAGGAAAACTGTGTGATAAATATGCTTTGAAATGGTTGGCTGCAAGGGTGTAAAACTTTGTGATTGCACAGAACACTATTCATTTTAAGTGCAAATGTTCTTCATGGTGGTCTGTGTATTCCATCTATTTGATCTCACCTTGTCTCTATACAAAATGTTATTACTTTTTTTTAAAGATTTTATTTGAGAGAGAGAGCAAGCACAAGCATAGAGGAAGAATAGAGGGAGAGAAAGAAGCAGACTACACGCTAAGCAGGGAGCCTGACTTGGGGCTTGATTCCAGGATCCTGGGATCATGACCTGATCCAAAAGGCAGATGCTTGACCAACTGAGCCACCAAGATGCCCCCAAAGTGTCATTCCTTTAATAAGCATGTGTAAAAAGGCTTGCTACCTTGAAAGGTGCTTTGAACCTGACTCTGTGTTGAGTCTTGAGGAAAATGAGGAAGAAGGTGAGGGAGGAGTCTAAAGAATGCCAGTCTTTCAAAAATCAAATGTCCTGCTCATCCTCAGGGTAAATGTAAATGGTTAGGGAAACAAAGGAAGTAGATAAGTACCTTTGGAGTGGATTGTGCTTCTAACGGAGAGCTCCCTGTTGAATAAATTTTTCAAAACAAAGTTGGATCAAAATCCCAGTCTCTATTTATCGATGCTGAAATGGTGATAGTTGACTCTGACTACCTTTGGCCGGCCACCTGGTCCTAAATTTTGCTGCTGGGATCTACAGACTGTTGACCAAACTCAAAATATCCAGGACCTTGACCTATATTCAACTTGACAACTAGGATTTTCTGTGGTTGTAGGAACGCTTATCCAAAAACATACACTGAAGATATGAGGCCCTCACTGTGTCACCATGGATGTCCATTTCCTCTGCTCCTGGTATATCCTTTCTGAAGTTGAGCACTAGGTCAGAAACATAATCTTCTAAGACCAACAAATTAATCACTGGTGCTCATTTCTTAGATTCTACTAGATTTATTCCTGGAATTTTTTCAAGAAGAGAGAGGAAAATAGCAATATCTTAGGAGACTAATCCAGAAAAAAAATGGAAGAAGTTTTCAGTGTGGATTCTAGAAAACATTTGTTCCCAAGACAGAATTCATGAAGATGTGACAACTAAAGGATTATTCAAGGGATGCTGTCCAATAGAGCTAGAGGCAGATCAGAGACTCAAAAGAAGCATTTGAGAACAAGATTGATTTTTGGAGGAGGAGTTCCTCCTTTCAACATACAACATAAACAGTGTATACGTCTAGAGGTACTGCTCGAACACTACTGATAGAAACATGTCTTTAGAAAACTGAATAGTTAGACCTTATACTTTGACTCAGCAATTAAAGGCACCCTGTTTAAGTGTCTCTAACTGTGCTCCATTTTCCTTATAAATGTGACTTAATGACATTTACCTATTCACTAAGATTTATGCCTTAACAACGGTAGGCTTTGTGTGTCTTGAAAGGAAAACACTGACTATGCAAAATGGTGGGACCATTCCTCTGTGTTAGCCTCTTCAGACTGCAGACAGCTAAGAATGTAGACTGGCTTTTCGTGTCCTATCATTTTTAAAGATCTCAGTTAGTAGAATTTACATTAACTGTCTGAAAGGGAAAAATTAAACCTTTCTTTTAAATACTGCTTTTCACTGAGTTCCCCCTCTAATCCTTAGGTAAATTGTACACTGTTGATCTAGTTCCACAACACAATTTCTGAATGGAAACCCCAGACATGATATATTCTTCTACTGAAAGAATATTGACTCTAAGAAAGATCATAATGCAGAAACATTTTGGAAAAATAACACATGTAACTCTGTTGTTTCTTTTATTCTGATGTGCTGGCAAGCACTAGTTAGAATAATTGGCAAGGACTAGCAAGAAATATAATTTAGACTTAGGAAAGCTACAAAACTATCCCACTGGAAAGGTAAATATGTCATGTCTTGCAGCCAGGATTAATAATTATTAAACAGAACATGTGAGATTTTTCCCTGGGTTTTACACCACCCTAAGTAATTTTCTGTAAAATATTAATTTTCTGATGCAATCTTTTCTCTCTTTGTTCCTCTTTTCCTGTGTTCCTTTTTTGTTGGAAACCAAATTGATCGTACCTAAGTGAATTAAAGTGCTCTAAAAATGTCAATTTATTGAAAAAATGCTATTCTATATTTTAAATAGTTGTTATCATTAGAAAATATTTTAATGTCACTGTTTATTCATGTATTTAAGTATCCTTATAGTGATATAATGGAGACAGACTTAAAAATTAATGGAGGCAAGACTTTCAGTCTTCGTTCTCTTCAAGTACTTAAAATCTTGTGTCAGATAATAGTTTTAATTTTTTTTAACCACTTAAAAATAATTACTGGGGCATCATTAAACAATAACCACCACCAACCACCTACACTTGATTTGTCCTTTGTTATCATAGGCAAGCAAAACAGATAAAGGCTCAAAGAAGAGCAGAATAGCATGAATGATGATGATAGAAAAATAAAAAGTCCACAAACAAGAAATGAAATTTGTAGTTTCTTGATTAATTTAATTTACTCTGACTGGTATTAAACATAGAAACCTCTTCCTCAAGCATGGTTTTACTATGATTTTTCATTATAATTTTTTTCTTCTCAACCACCATAGTTTACCAAAGTTGAATTAAAAAAAAAAATTTACACTATTAAAATAGACTTGTTTGGGGGCTCAAGAAGTAGCTATTTTTTGGTTACTCTTCAGAAGAAAATCTCTATATATGAAAAAATGGTCTTTACAGGTATTTAGGATTTGGGATATAATATATCACTCCAGTAAAACTTGAAAAACTTAACGTTTTAAAGGTAAAATGTTAAAATATTTTCTCAGCATAGATACTAAAGGTTATTACTGTAATGTAATTATGTATTGTGTAATTATGCCTCGTAAGATTTAATCAATTGGTATTTGAAAAGGTTTATAGGTAAAGTTTTTAGAAGATTACGTTTCTGGAATTTTTTATACAGTGGAATTTCTGATGCTACAGTAAATTAAAATGTTGGATGATTTTCATGTGATATCCTGTTTCACTAATACAGAACAACCTTGAACCACACTAGAGCAATAATTACTTAACCTAAATCAGAGACCGAGCCAGGCCAAACAGCTGTTTTCATTTTGTTAGGAGATCCATTTGATTTACTCTTTTCGTCAGCTTTCATTACTGTAGAAGACAAAACTTCACTTGAGTTTTTAACCCTGAATTCTCTGCCTTGTTTGCTGCCTGCTATGAAATTGCATGGTTGAACTGCGGCAGCCGCTGAACACGCTCCGGAGCTACTGTGGTGTTGGGGGAGGCTCCGCTGGAGCTCCAGGAAAGAGAAGCTTCTCGAAAAGAGATAAAATCTAGGTCCTTCCCACTGCCCTGTTAAAAAATAGATAGATAGATAGATAGATAAATAAATAAATAAATAAATAAATAAATAAATAAATAAATAAGGAACAAAACCAGTCGTTGTTATTTTGATGACAAGCAAAGCCTTCTGGATTGAGTACCTAATTTGAATTCCTGTAGTAGCAGAAAGTCGTCCAACAGTTGTCACCAACAGTGTCATGGCCCAACGTCTTGGCAACTAGAGAAAGGAATGTCAGAGATGCACATATAGGACATTTGAATCCAGATACAAGTTACTGGTAGCTAGATACAGATGTATTCGGTATTTAGTCATTAACCCTAAAATGTATCTCTTGCCTGCGACAGGATACCCTCTTTTAAATTGGGAAGCCAGTTTCCCTAGAATTTCTAGAAATGAGGATGCACCATTTTTGTGGTTTATAGCATGTTTTTTTTAATTCCATAAGTGTGTCGTTCCCACTCTCTCCAGTGAAAATACGGTGAAACAATATTGGGAGCTTGTGAGCTCATGGAAAAGATAGCTTAAACTATTTCTAAGATTGCTGTCACTTGGGGGAGGCGGGATCTTTGGCATTGTTGGTGCTCTTTCAGTCTGTTCTTTTCTTCCCTCAAAGCTGTCTGTATCTACTCCTTAAACAAACAGAACCTGGCAAGACAATAGGTGCTCTGTGGCTACACCGTTTCGCATAAGCAGATTCAACCACAGCAACACAGCTCTTACCTGGTCCTGATGAACTCTGACATACTTCTGCCATCTGACAGATCTACATTTTTTAACCACATCTTTTCCAGATTTTTATATAGTTCCCTGAAAAAGAGTTTCCTGTTCAAATTTTGTAAATACTTTCTTAGAGCATCACAATTCGTGATAACATTTTGTAGCTGAGAAATCCAGCAGAAAATATATCATATAAATGTAGTTTATTTTGGTTTTTCTCAAACTTATTTGGAATAGTTTTACTTCAGATGCTAGTTTGGGTTGGGGCACATCCTATGCAGATATTATCTAATTATTTCTCCAAGTGCAAAAATGTGTGGAATTTAAAGTTGGTGGAAGCAAGGAGCTCCTTTTGGTGCCTTTTTAAAATTATTTATTTATTTGTTTGTTTGTTTGTTTGTTTTAAATATTTTATTTATTTGACAGAGAGAGACACAGCAACAGAGGGAACAGAAGCAGGGGGAGTGGGAGAGGGAGAAGCAGGCTTCCCAATGAGCAGGGAGCCCAATGCGGGGCTCAATCCCAGGACCCTGGGACCATGACCCAAGCTGAAGGCAGACGCTTAATGACTGAGCCACCCAGGCCCCCCTGTGCCTATTTTTTTTAAATAACAAAATAATTTGGGGTATTTCCTAGCTAGGAAAGACACTTAGGAGATTACCAGTTTGGTCAAGGCTCTTCATAGACACTTTTATTCAAGAGTAATCATTTTGACAAAACTCAGAGAACTACAATGATGCCCACTTTTCCTAGCCAACTCATAGTAGTATTAGGGAAGCATCTTACTGAAAATAACTGAGAACTAATGATATGTGGAAAAACAAAGATTATTTCCTGTGGTGTAATGGAAGAGCCACAGATTGCACTTGGATGTTAGCAATCTGCAAAGAGGAAAAGCTAGTTGAAGATTGCTTCTTTACTTAGGAAGTCTAGTCTTTAGGAAGATGACTGTTACTCTTTGGGTGCTTTATTGTTGCCTTAGACATAGTGGAGTATGTCTGGGTTAGCTCCTAACCCTGTGGTGAAGTGTAAATGACTGGGTGCCTGCTCTAGGGAATTTTTCCTTTGCTGCACATTTTGGTATTTACCACACAAGTTTTATCCACACCAGTTTCAATTTATATATTAGTCTCTATCTCACCTTTTTTCTTCTTTTTCTCTTCTCTTCTCTTCTCTTCTCTTTCATTCATTTCATTTCATTCCCCTCCCCTCTCTCCTCCCACCTCTCCCTTCTCCTCTCCTCTCCTCCTCTGTTCTCCTCTCTTCATCCCTCCCCTTTTTCTTGACCCCTCCCTTTTTCTTCCCTTTTCCCCTCCCCTTCCTTCCCTTTTCCCCTTCCCTTCCCTCTTTCTCTTTCTCTCTCTCTTTTTCTTCCTTCCTTCTTTTTTTTTTTTCTTAAGAAGGTTGGACAGGAGTTGTTAAAATTGCATCCGCAACAAGCATATCAAGGAAGCCTAGGGCTGAAAATCTTGGTCTGAAGTTCACCTTTTCACAGTCAATTTAATAAAATATGATTGACATTTACGAACAAGTCTGTCCTACAGGAGTAAGGAGGAAGCCACCTGAGACAAGGACTCCTTAATTTGAAGGAATACGAACTAGTCTTTTTCTGGCAGAGCTGTATATGTGTTTATTATTCTCTATTTAAACTAATATACATTGTTTTCCTCTTGGTGTTGAAACAAATGGTTCCGCCTTGCAGATGGTTGAACAAAAAATAATTTGCTGTTTTAGTAATTGTGTTAACAAACAGCAGAGCATTAGCAATGCATCTGATGGCAAACATCAGCTCATTACTGCCATCCATCACCGTCAATAGCCATGTGCCAAAATAATGATGTCTTTATATTGTGTAGCTTTCCATGGTTTTAAAAATATTCAAATTTATGTTATCTAATGTTCTTCTCAAAAGAACCTCAAGATTTAGATAAGAATGGAACTATTATTCTATTTAAGAAACGAGCAGAGTGAGGTTCAGAAGGTTCAGTGACTTGCTTGGTGTCACACAGTTTCCTGTGACTGGTGAAGTTGAGATTCAAACTAGGATTTTTCTGATATCCAGTTTCTTTCTTCTTCTCTCTACTGTCTAAAATATTATAGTTCATTGTAGTTTTCATTAAATATTTTGTCTGCCATTAATTAAAAAACAACTCATTCTACTTTTAAGCTCTTATGGTGTAAAAAAAATTCCTATAAGTTTGACAGTGTTGATTTAAAATATAGTTATGTAGTCAATACAGTTTTTCCAGTTATTTGCAAAGTGAATTAACTTCTTTGTTAATTGAAAGATTTAAATTTCAAAGACAAAGTATTTTCTGAAATTTATGCTTCTTCACAAAACACAATAAAAACTTTTATCCCCATTTCTGAAACTGCATAAGGAAAGTAATTACAATTGCAGGATGACAAAAGATTAAGTATTTAAGTTTCTAATCTGTTGCTTAGCTTTTTAGATAACTTTATTTTTCTTGCTTAGATCAAGTACAGATGAGATAGAAAAGGAAAGATGTCAACAGATACATGCATTATAAATTATAAAGCTGTTGGTTTAAAAAGCAGCATTCTTGGGTCACCTGGGTGGCTCAGTCAGTTAAGTGTATTCTTGACTTTGGCTCAGGTCATGATCTCAGGGTTGTGAGAGTAAGCCTACATCAGGCTCTGTGCTGGGTGTGGAACCTTCTTAAGATTCTCTCTCTCCCTCTCCGACTCTACCCCTTAACTGCCCCTCACCCCAACTCACACTCCTCTCTCACCCTCACTTTCTTTAAAAAAAAAAAAAAGGCAGCATTCTTTTCTTCCTCTAACAATCCTTAGAATCCGGTAAAGATTTATCTTCATCCCAAAGGGTAGATGTATTGACTCACCATAAATATGTAGTGTGTATATATATATATATTATATATGTAGTATATACTATATATACTAAGTATACATATTTAAAATTATTGATCATAATTTTAAATTAAAATTCAACCCAAATTAAAAATTAAAAATTTAAATTTAAAATTAAAGTATAGTTGACATGCAGTGTTGCGCTGATTTCAGGTGTACAACATAGTGGTTTTACAAGCTGAACCCTTATGTTGTGCTCACTACTACTCCCTGTTGTCTCAAATGGCAAGATCTCATCCTTGTCTATGGTTGAGTAATATTGCATATTGTGTATGTGTGCTCCCTGCATTCATGCATGTGCACACACCCTGTCTCCTTTATCCATTCATCTAACAGTGGATGCTTGGGTTGCTTTTATATCTTGGCTGTTGCAAATAATGCTGCAGTTAATGGGGTGCATCTGTCTTTTCAAATTAGTGTTTTCATTATCTTTGGATAAATACTGTGAAGTGCAATTGCTGGATCATATGTAGTTCTTTTTTTTTTTTTTTAAGATTTTATTTATTTGACAGAGAGAAACACAGCGAGAGAGGGAACACAAGCAGGGGGAGTGAGAGAGGGAGAAGCAGGCTTCCCGCCGAGCAGGAAGCCCGATGTGGGACTTGATCCTGGGTCTCCGGGATCATGACCTGAGCAGAAGGCAGTGGCTTAACCAACTGAGCCACCCAGGCGTCCCTGTAGTTCTATTTTTAATCTTTTGAGGAATCTCCATACTGTTTTCTATGATGCCAGGACCAAATTATATTCCTACTGATAGTACACAAGAGTTCCCTTTATCCACACCCACTCTAACACCTGTTATTTCTTGTCTCTTTGATTCTAATCATTCTGGCAAGTGTAAGGTGATTTTTCATTGTAGCTTTGATTTGCATTTCTCTGATAATTAGTGATGTTGAGCATTTGTTCATGTGTGTTTGTGACCTGTGTGTCTTTGGAAAAATGTCTCTTCAGGTCCTCTGCCCATTTTTTAATGGGATTATTTGGGGGTTTTTTGGCATTGAGTTGTGTAAATTCCTTATATATTGTGTATAACGCCTTATTAGATATATCATCTGCAAAAATCTTCTTCCATTTAGTAGGTTATCTTTTTATTTTGTTGAATGATTTCCTTTGCTCTGCAAAAGCCTTTCATTTTGGTGTAGTCCCAATAGTTTAATTTGCTTTTGTTTCCCTTGCCTGAGGAGACATATCTAGAAAAATGTTGCTAAGGTCAATGGCAAAGAAATTACTGCCTGTGTTTTCTAGTTGTTTTATGGTTTCACATGAGAGAGCCACCTTACTTTTTGTCTAGAGGATTATGCTGACTTCATGTACCATGGTGCTAAAAGTTGAATTTATTGTGCAACTTGCTGACTTTGGTTTATAAAGAAGATACCAGTGACTCACTATATTAGTGAGGCGTGGTCTTAAAATGTGGCTCCAGTCATGAGTTTCACAAGACCATCTACACACTGCCCTCACTGACCCTGCTTGGAACCAATGGCATGCCCATGACAGGTGACAGGGATTAGGATGCAATTTTTGTCCTATGCATAAGAGGTGTAGAGTATGTTCAGCTTCAATATAAAACAGATGACTCAAGTTATAACACAAAGCACAGGAGAGAATAGGACTGCTCTACTGAGATCAGATTTCTATTAGCAAAGCTAAGCATCAGAATGACATGATGGATTAGTCTTGTTAGGCAAATCTTGCTTACTCTCTTTGCCCAAATTAGCACATTTTTTGTCCTCAGTAATCTGGATAATTACTTCATTACACTGCTGTCCTCTGTTTGCAGAGGCCTGGCCTTAGCCAGTAATTAACATGGCCTGAATCGCAATTTGTCAGTCTAATTCAATTCAGCAAATACATTTAAGGAACACCTAGTATATGTTAATTACTGTGCTATGTTTTGAAACTCAAAGGTGAGTAAAACATAGTCCCTATCTCGTAGGATCTCACAGTCTGTGTAGGCAGGGAGA
This sequence comes from Spilogale gracilis, assembly GCA_004023965.1. NCBI lineage: Eukaryota > Metazoa > Chordata > Mammalia > Carnivora > Mephitidae > Spilogale > Spilogale gracilis. Next base: position 100,609 of record PITA01004395.1, read on the forward strand.
AAGCCAACTCATACCACTACCGTAATACAATGTGGTTAAGCGCTATGTCAGTGATGGGGGTGGGCAAGGAGGCAGGAAGACAGTGTTTTGTGAGAATACACATAAGAGAATTGTTAATCAGAAGTCAAGTAAGTACTGTTTGAAGTAAGGGTAAGCAGAAGTAAAGAGTATTTGGATGGGCGCTCTGGAGTTTCAGGATTCATTATTTACATTTGAGATTGTAAGTGCCAAATAAGTAGAGAATTAAAGCTCTTGCATACAAAGGCAAAACAGTTTAGAGGAAAGCTAATTTACTGATGAATCAATAGATGGAGAAAAGAGAACCCATTGGTTTTAAATTTCTTTGCTATTGCTAAGGTAAGTTAGGGCTTCTAACAGAGGAAGTCACTATGAACTCTTGACCAAGGGTGCAGGGAAATTGGATCTTTTTAAACATTGATTTTTTTTTTTAAGGTCTCTCCTGAACTCCAGAGATTTAAAACAAACACCCCATTCTTAAACATGGGTGCCCAATTTTGCCCTAAGGCTTTTTCTTCCATTCAAAAGTTCAGTCTGAAGTTTCCTGGCAGCACAGGAAAGTCCCTACGTAATAATCCATGCTAAGGAAAAGGTTGACTTTTGGAACACTTTTGGAATAAAGATTGACAGTGAGATCCCTTCCAAAAAACCAGCTGCAGCAACGATTGTTAGAGAATGTCTCTCAGGTTTTCACCAGAGGAGCAAAACTGGCCTGAAGGTGTATTCAGCCTATTGGTAGTCACAGTAATCAGAGGCAATGTTTGAAAGTTAGGAGGGTAGCCTGGAGAAGTGATACTGGAGAAGAAAAAGGACCTTATAGGGAATTACATAAAATTGATAACCATACCTGTATTAAGTGTTCCATTAGGTTATATCCTAAAACCTTTTCCAATTTAATAATTATATGCTATTGTTTTTATACTTAGAAGAAAATATTGATTAACAAAAGCATTTGCTGATTGTAGTTTGTTTAGAAGTGACTTGTCCCAACCCATTCATTTTCTCCTTCCCTTGCAGATGACATTTGTTTTCAGAATATTTGGTCATAGTCAGAGGTCATTCCCTGAGACCAGAGAACTAAGTAAAGGCAAGGATCATGGTAGATTTTATTAATTCATGATTAGAGTGATGTTTTAGGAGGATTAATTGGCCAGAGATCTGGGGGAGAACTCAAAACAGAAAGTTTAGACAGAATAAAATAGTAGTAATCTAGGGTAGAGGAGATAAATTATGGTACTAAGATCCTGTGATGGTGTCTCATGTGAAATTGACTCTTCTGGTTTGGAATATTGAATTGCCTTTCCTTTCCCTGTTTTTCTTACTGTGCTATTTCAATAAACATTTGGTTCAACTTGAACATAATGTTATTTTTTTATAAGGAACATTTAAAACCACATTGTGTTGGATTTTTAATAATGGAAATAAGCCAGAGTCAATTTCCTAATGTGATCAGTGTTGGTGTAATATGTGTACTATTCTTATTAAAATGTAAGTTTTTATATAATTAATATAGTTTATATCTGCGTTATCATTGTTAATGATTATTTTAAGTGAGATGTGTACTGTACAAAAAGCAATGGCAATTTCTCAAAATCCTTTTACATCACTCATGGATTTCTAGAGGATTTTTTTACAAAATTATGTAAATAAATAAATTCTCTATGAGCCTTCTAATTCTCAGAGGTTTATTTAAAAAATACCACCCCCCACCTTTGTCATACAACTTTACTCTATCTTTTTTAAGGTGCTCTATTCCATTTAGAAATTTTGTCTCCAAGAGGGCATTAGCCCAGCTTATTACTTTACGCTTCTGATACATTCTGCTGGGCTTGTTAGAATCCCTTGAGAATGTTCTCCTGGGGAGAAAAATCTCCTTTGCAGGTACTTTCTCAATTTTTAGTATTTCTGGACCTCCCCTCTTCTGTATCAAGGCATAGTAATTACTGGAGATAATTAACAACAACACAAATTGTTTTATAAGCTCTTTTTCTGGAATTTACTTTGGTATCAAACTTTCCTTCCTCATTCCACTTCCGGCCCCACCAATTTATAGGTTGTCCCAGCCCAACTCAAGCAGGGATTTAAAATCTGTTAGAGAGCTCAGCCTGTTGATTTACAGAGTTGAAGTCTGCACAGAGGAATCATGTGTAATGGGATTCTTTGCTCCCTGGAGAGACATTACGTAGCAGAGTTGTAAATTACTGAAGAAATAGAGGAGGAGGAAGGGGGGGTCAGTGTGCTCAGTAAAAATAGGAGATACTATTGATCAGAGTAGTTGTCTTTTAACTTTTTATTTTTCACCATAAAATTAAGTGGAAAAAAAGGAGAGTGGATATTTAAGAAATTGAGTGTACTGTATTTGTTTTCCATTTGTTTTCTCAGTATAAGATAGTCTGTATAAGATTTGTTTGGTTTACCAGTAATCTCCAAGTAAATTCTTTATTTTTTCCCCAGGGATTTATTTTGAAGGCATTAGTTTCTTTAAGTCTATGTGACCGTGTATTTGAATCTAATTCGCGACCAGGAATCATCAGTCAGTCCTTTGCCCTCTTGATTATACCTGAAGCAAACTATGATACTGGCTTGATCAGAGTAATGTACAAGGTATAGGTAGTGAAAATGTCCTAAATACATTGCCAGTGCAATGAGACTAGCCAACAGAGAAATAGATGACCTCAGGAAATGTCTGGCTTAACCAATGTATATCTTTAAATTGGAAATCTAATTATTTGCCTTAGATTTGTACTGCTGGGAACCTAATGCAAGACCATGTTAAATAAACTTATTATTTCCGTTTTTCATTTAACCTGTGGGTTATAGTATGACCAATCTGTTTTATATCCTCAATCAACAGATGATTGTATTTGGTAATAATTTATCAAGAATAAAAATCTGTTTTTGAAACTAATCACCTCATGTTAGGTCTGCCCTTTTTCAAAACCACCATCTGATACTCATTTTGTCTGCAAGACAAACATACTGATGAAAATACATATACCACAGGGTACAGCCAGCGGAATGAAGCATTTCCACTCTTTGTATATATTTAGAACATTTTCTGTTTTCCCAACAGATGGACCAAATTTTAGTATTAAAGAAAAAAATCAATTTTACATAGTACAAACAAATTGAACAAGTACACTGTAGAGTTCTAATTACTTGGTAACAGAATGTCCAGTGGAATTTGAGGTCCAGTCAGGTCATATCTAAACTCTGATTTTCTTTTTAAAGTGACTTTTTTCATATTTACTAGTTTTTTTTTCCAGATTATTGGATGAATTTCTAAATGGAAAATACCGAGTTTCCTATATTTTCCAAGTCTTTTAAGAATCTGTCAGTTGAAGGGCTTTTCTTTATATGCAAGTATCTTGAAATGTTTTTGTTTTCCTCTAAGTCCAGGAACCTTACTATGTAAAGTTTACCAAAGTGACACATGGATTATAACCCTCAATTTTTTTTCAATTATTATTTAAGGAAAATAACTCTGTTCCTGCTCTGTAAACTAGCTACATTGCTAGATAAAAACCAGTTACAATTTTGGTGCCAGTTCCTTTGGAAAATTCCCAAAACTACATTATTTGTTAAAACTCAAGCTCTTAAAATATAATAGAATGTATACATTTTTATGTGTATTTTTGCCTATATTTTTATCTTTAATTAAAAACTAATTTTGTCTTACGTTTTAGATGGTATTATATATCTTTACTTATGAGGGGAGTTGGAGCTACAGATTTGTTTATTAGAAGATAGTCTCTAGTATTTTCTCCTCTTACTCCATCTGAATTATAAATCAACTATTTCTTCATTTGTCTGCATCTCTCTAGTGGTTATAGGACAAGAAAAGTCTACTTAGTCCTTCACTACCTGGTTGTGTCTATCTTTCCAGCCTCATGTCCCCATTTGGCTCAATGATCCTTTCTTGTTTCCCTCCTCAGGCCCCAAATATATCATCTTCTGGAATTTGACATTCTTTTACATGCTTTTGTCCAGCTTCACCAGTTGTCCCCTTAACCTGAAATAGCCTTCCTCATTTCCTCTCCTTGCTCATTGCCTTAAGTTCAGGACCTGAAATAGCTTTCCTCATTTCCTTTTCTTGCTCATTCCCTTAAGTTCAGGACTTAATCCTATATTCTAAGAGGTCTTTCTGACTTTGCAGGCATGACTCATAGCTCCCACTCCCAATGCTTTTACTGTGGCCGTGTTGCATAGAACTTCCAGATTATTAGGAATACAGATGACAAACAAGTAAAAAACCAATTTCAACTTGTGTCACGTGATATAAAGGAAATGAGTAAGGCACAATGAGAAAGAAAGGTAGGCTACTTATTGGTCAAGGAAGGACTCTGAAAAAGTGACATTCAAGCTGAGACTGAAAATGTAAGAAGGAGCCAGCCATATAAAACATGGAAGGAAAAATGTTTCAGGCGGAGAGGGACATACAAAGTTCCAAGATGACAAAGAGACTGACGAGGAAGAGATTGGTATGTTTGAGCGACTAAGAAGGGGTCACTTAGCACAAGTTTATTAATCGAGGTACAGTGGCATGAAATAAGGTTGGAGAGCTAAGTGGGGGCCAGATCAGTTTAGTCCGTATGATTGAAGGCTTTTAAGCAATGGAATGTCTTGAATATATTACCTCTCATGATGCTGTGTGGAGAATAGATGGAGGGGAGCAAGATCTGGGCAAGAGATAACTTTCAAATGGTTGGGATAAACCTGGGATAAACCTGTGACCACCTTCACAGTAGTTACTAATACCTATGTTTCTTAAACTGTTCTTTTGAAACCTAAATGAGGAAATATTTGACAATAATATTACTATTACTGTTAAAATAATAATGCCATTGGTTGGAGAAGTAGTCAGTGTTGAGATAATGCATATTGTGTAGGCTGAAGAAAGGAGATAGATTTTTAAGTGTGAAGTGATACTGTGAGGGTTTTAAGCATGGAGGGACATGATCCCAGTTGTGTTTGCTGGAGTTGGGGGCGGGGAGGTAAGAAGGATGGGGTGGCTGGGTGATGGACATTGCAGAGGGTATGTGCTATGGTGAGCTCTCTGAATTGTGTAAGACTGATGCATCACAGGCCTGGACCCCTGAAACAAATAATATATGTTAATTTAAAAAGGAGTATAAAATAGATTAGGAAATTGCAAGAGTAGAGGACTACAAATTAATGGAGGCTGTTGTCAGAATCAGGTGAAACTGATGGAGACTTAGGGTAATGGTAGTGGTGACAGTGAGAAGCAGATTTGAAGTGTATTTAGGATTGGATTAGAGCTAAGGAATACAAAAGGCGAAGATGTCCTGGTTTTTCGAATGAGCAAGTGATAGAGGTGTTGTTTTGTAAGATAGGGGACAGTGTTGGGGAAAAGATGAGTAGTTCCATTTTGGAGACATTAAATTTGAGGTATTAGGGCACCTGGGTGGCTCAGTCACTTAAGCGTCCAACTCTTGATTTTGGCTTAGGTCATGATCACAGGGTCGTGGGATCAAGCCCCAGCATCCAGCTTCACACTCATTTGGGAGTCTGCTTCAGATTCTCTCTCCCCGACCCCCCCCATGCTCTCTCTCCCTTTCTCAAATCAATAAATGAATCTAAAAATAAGTAAATAAATTTGAGATTAAATATACCTATGCCTGTATGTATTTGTAAATTAGTGAAAGAGCATACTATAAATGTTACTCTGCTGTTTGTTCTTACTCATTAAAAACAAATATGGGAATTTTCCCATATCTGTAATATAGGTTTACTTCATTATTTCTAAAGTTGCATGATAGTATAGCTATATAATAATTTAACCAACAGATCTATATATGGTCATTATGTATGTCATGACATAGTTTTACAAGTATTTCTGTAGGATACATTTTAAAAAGTGGAATTGCTGGGCCAAAAGTTATGCACATTTTGATTTCAGAAAGAAATTGCCAGCCTTGAAAATAGCTGCACCATTAACCATATATTAGAGTGTCAATTTCCCTAACATTGGAGTCTATCAGCTTATGTTTTTCAGTTTGAAAGGGGAACACATGTGTTATCTTGGTGTTACTTTATTTTACCTTCTCCTGATCCATGTTGTTGAGCATGTTCTCATACATTTTAGCCATTCCCTTTTTTTGGTTTTATGTGAAAAACATGAAATGGCTCTAGAAATGGAAAAGCAAATAACATTCAGATGTTTAAGAGAAAGAAAATGAAGAAATAAACAATGAAGGAAAAAAGGAAGGAAAGAAGGTAGATAATGGGAAAAAAATAAAGGAAAGAAATGGAGACCTAATTACTATTTATCTGTTTGTTTGCTGTTGGATAACTTATGAGATTTTGGAGAGTGGTTGGTTGGGTGAGGGTTAAATAATTTATAAAAATTACCAGTTACACTTCTTGCTTATAAAAGTTATATATTAGCAAAATATTAAAGGTAGTTTTGGAAAATATTTTAGAGATCGTGGTTTTTTTTTAATGTGTTTAGTTAGACAACATATAGTACATCATCAGTTTTTGATATAGTGTTCAATGATTCATTAGTTGCGTGTAACACCCAAGATCCATATTTAATGTCCTGTTTTGTTACTTAGATATTAAAAGACTTTTGAGAAATCTGCAAATGCTCAAGAAACATCAGTGGTTAAAACAGAGAAAGCTAGGGTCACCTGGGTGGCTCAGTTGATTAAGCAACTGCCTTCGGTCCAGGTCATGATCTTGGAGTCCTGGGATTGAACCCCACGTCGGGCTCCCTGCTCGGCGGGAAGCCTGCTTCTCCCTCTCTCACTCCCCTTGCTTGTGTTCCCTCTCTAGCTGTGTTTCTCTCTGTCCAATAAATAAATAAAAATCTAAAAAGAATATAGAGAAAGCTAGCAAGGAGCCTGGCAAAGTTTTCTTTTCCTTGGAGCAGCCCAGTAGACCTCATAGAGAAGCTGTACTTTGCAGACAGTTACAACAGTCACAACAGACGCAGTAAGAGTTTGCCCACAGCCATGTGTATGCTGTTCTATTAATAAAGGAAATGTCAACTAGGACACTGGGGATTAGACACAACTAATTTTCTAAAATGCCACCGAGTTGATCTTTATCTGTAAAGCCAACACAGACATATGAATAGTTAAAACGAACTCTTTGCCTCTCAGATTTCAGTGGGATAAAGCCTGGTGTTTTATTTTACACCCACAGAACAGCATGTCTGAATGGCCAGGAATCTTTAGAAATCATATTTATTGAAGCTGTTTTTTTCAAATACTACTCAAATTATTAGAGTTCCTGGAGTATATATATTTTTAATTAAAAAGGAATTTAACTTTCATTTAACTAGACTCTGAGCTCCACATTCCACCACTACCCTCCTCAAGAAGTCTGATATTGTGCTTTCAGAGTTGCAGATTCACAGTGGTTGGACCAAGTTGGCATGTCCCCAAAGCACATTGGCCTTCTTGAGACTATTTATGATCAAATCAGCTTTGTCATTTTGACCGTAGGAGTGACAAGCTAAACACAGCCCAGCACTGTGGATTCTTTTTGGTGAGCCTTCTAACTTCAAGAGTCATTGTTTTACACTGAATGTCCTTAAGTGGTTGGTCTATTATGAAAATTGAGTCCTTTAAACCAAATAACTATTATTAAGTGGGGAAAGTTGGCTACCACACACGTGCTACACTATTCTAAAAATGTCACATGTATTAAATAATGGAATCCTGAAATAAGAGTCAGCATTTGATTAAAATTTATCAGAATTCCAAAAAATATTAAACTTCTTTCTGTTGATGCCTTAAAACCAGGGCTAACTTTCCTATGATAATGAACAGTTTTTTGCTACTTTCTGCATGTACAATTTATACTATTTGTGGGTGTGTCAGTACTCAGACATCTAATTTAACTTCTAATATCCTAGTCTCATTTTAAGGATGGTAGATGCAGGAGTTGCTGTGTTAAATTTTTCTTATAGTAGGTTATTTGCAGATGTAAGGAAATATGGGAATTCTGTGTAAAATGTACACATTTGAAGCAACAAGATAACATAAAAAAGAAATTTGATAGTAGAGGCTTTTAAACTTTATTCCTAAATATTACAGTTGTGTTTTCATTATATAGACTACATATTGTGCTGTCTTCTAACCTTGATGATCATATACAGTAATAGACTTTTGGATTTAGTGTCCTTGATTTCACTCTTTGTGCATGGTCCCAAAGCCCGGCCAGTACTCGTTCGTCATTTCACTGAAGCAGGGATTTGAAGTGCTTGTATGGCATGGGAGCAAATCACTTTAGTCAGGAAGTAAGCCCAGCGCCTACTCTGCCGCCCTCTCTCAGGGTGACTTGATTGCTCCAATCAATGTATCACTATATTATAATTCTCGTGAGGAGTAGAAATTTGGCTTATTTGTGAAAAGTAGTTTGGAAAAAAAGCAAGAGCTAAGTGGTGAGTATGAATGAAGTGAGAATGCAAAAGCCTATGAAAAGTGATGTTTATTTATTTCACCATGATTTAGATATATGAACCAAGGAAATGGTTTATAAATCTGTGCTGAAATGCTCTAGCCAATGTAAAGTTGCTCGTTAAGTAAGAAATGTTCAGCACAATTGAAAAGGCAATGGGATTTTTGGGGGGTCATTTTTGAGAATAAATGAGTTTCTACCTCTCAGGCACTTGCAATAGTATATAATACATAAACACCATGCAAGTACTGGCTGCTGTGATGATTGTGATGATAATGATTGATCATGATGTGACTCTAGATCGAACCACAGTTTGAAAGAACACCAAGGACCACTACAGGCATTTCCATATACCAAATATCAAGGGTCTCCCAGTTAATACAACTTTTGTCTCCCGGTTAAAAGAAGTATGTATGTAAAAGTAGAATGTTTGATGTAGTTGGTTGTGTGTTTTTGTTTGTTTGGTTGGGTTTTTTTTTTTTTAAAGATTTTTAAAGTAATTTCTGTGCCCAGCGTGGGATTTGAACTCACAACCCTGAGATCAACAGTCTTAAGCTCTACTGACTGAGCCAGCGAGGTGCCCCTGTTTGATTGGTTTTGGTTTTATCTAATTATTCCCATCATTGCTTATTCCTGTAGAAGTTCTCATAACCTAAGAAGACAAATACCTCTATTACTTTTTTTAATTAAAGATTATTTATTTACTTGACAGAGAGAGAGAGCAAGCACAAGCTGGGGAAACTGCAGAAGCAGAGGGGAGAAGCAGGCTCCCTGCTGATCAGGAAACCTGAAATGGGGTCCAGGACCCTAGGATCATGCCCTGAGCTGAAAACAGACACTTAACTGACTGAGCCACCCAGGCGCCCCTCTCTTACCTTTTAAATTATCTAAGTTAGAGTCACTAGGAAAAAATATGTACAATTATGAACGACTTACTGTGGATATATAAACCATATGAATTTAGAATGTAGCCATATTTAGAAAGGACATTTTAAATATTTTAAAATATTTTAGGGTTTAGATATTTATTTAGGTCTGTCTGGAAAAAATCACCTCTCTCTTGCACCTGGCAAACTCCTTCTCTGACCCTTAAACCTGAGTCCATGTCCTCTTCCTCACCAAAGACTCCCTGGCTCCCTCAGACTCTTATACCACCCTCCCCCCGCACCTCCCCCCCCGACCCTGCTGCTGCCACCGTACCACCAGCGGGTTTGTTGTGGCAATTATGTATCACCGAAGATTAAAATAATTTACATTGCTCTCCTACTGCTAGCCTGTAAGCCTGTTGAAGAAGAAAGTAGGTCCTCATATAATCATGTGAATGAATTTTATAGCATTTCACATATGACAATAGAAGTTAAGAGAGACCTAATATTTCACACAATGCAGAATGCAGATGTCAGGCAATGGCCAGATCAGAAAGAAAAAGTTTCTTTTCCTACCTATAAAAGGATTTTAAGTTCTGATTTGATAGCATACAGCTACAGTGGAGGAAAATTGTTTCTGTAAAATGCTTATTGAGTATCTACTGCATTTCAGGTACTATGCTATTAGCTTTTGCATGTTTCATATTGTTAAATCCTCACAACAATACTGTCATGTATGCAGTTGAATTTTCCTAATTTTCAGATATGGAAATTCAGTGTTAGAGAGGCAGTATGTTCAAAGTCACAGGTAATAAATGGCAGAGTAAAATTGGAATCAGTTGTTATGATTCTAAGTTGAGTTTTCTCCCCACCATTCTACACAAACCAAGTTTTTAATTCTTATTCCACCTAGACTAGACAATTATTTGAGCTCTAGACACAGTTTTCACAGAGTTATAATTTCTTGAGTTGTTAAAACCTACAAAGCTATGATATATTTCCTGAGCCCTGTCTCTCACCATGATCTGTAATTTGGATTTATGGTTGATTTTGCTGGTCCTATCCTGTCTTTTAACAGTAATGCCTGAACTAGTTGGACCACTGACAGTGTAATGTCAGGACATCGATCTATCGGTATCATCAATTGAACATTCTGTGGTGAGGCTGTTGCTTTTGCTGGAGTGAAAAGAAGTTGCTTAGAGGGCCACAGATGAGTCAGAGGATTTTCATTACATTTAGACACTGATTCAGAGATGTCACCGATTATGGTAAGTTAACATCTGGGGACAAATGGAAGCCTCCCTTTTTTTTCTTCTCTCTTTTCTAGATCTTTCCACATGAAGATTTTCCTTATTAAGCCAAACTTTCAATCTTCGGTGATGTGTAATTGCCACAACAAACCGGCTGGTGGTACGGTGGCAGCAGCAGGGTGCGGGGGGAGGGTGGTGTAAGAGTCTGAGGGAGCCAGGGAGGCTTTGGTGAGGAAGAGGACATGGACTCAGGTTTAGAGGTCAGAGAAGGAGTTTGCCAGGTGCAAGAGAGAGGGTTTTTTTTTTTTCCCAGACAGACCTAAATAAATATCTAAACTCTAAAATGTTAAAACAATTTTTTTTTATTCCTTAGCATCCCCACTTAGTTCCAAGGAAAAGCATTAAGCCTGCCATTGAGGTAAATCAGTTTATTGGCTCTGAGCAGCTGATGGTGTGAAATTAAGGAGGAGGAGAGAGAAATAAGAGCAGGTGCAGTAGAAAAGGAAAGAACTAAGAGAAGGCTTGTGTTTTCCCTGCTGCGCTCATGCTTTCCTGGGCCCTGGATTCCTGCTGCATGTTTATCTCCATTCACTTCCTTCTGCAAGCATTTACTCTCTTGGACTAAGGTTGTCTTCCATTTCAATTTGTTGTTTACTGGATTTCTTTGGTCACACAAAACAGTTGTTGTATCTGGGGCGCCTGGGTGGCTCAGTTGGTTGGGCGACTGCCTTCGGCTCAGGTCATGATCCTGGAAACCTGGGATCGAGCCCCACATTGGGCTCCCTGCTCGGCAGGAAGCCTGCTTCTCCCTCTCTCACTCCCCCTCCTTGTGTTCCCTCTCTGCCTGTGTTTCTCTCTGTCAAATAAATAAAATCTTAAAAACAACAACAACAACAACAACAACAACAAAAACAGTTGTTGTATTAGAAGCTATGAAATACATTTGCAGCCTTTTCATATAAAATTATTTTGTGTTGTAAACAGTTCTTTACTTAACTTCACCATAAAATAATTGACACATAAAACTTTGAGGGGGGAACTTTAAAGTAGGAAAAAAAAATAGTATTTAATCAAGCATCTCTCTTCTTTAGCATCATCTTCTAATTGATGATAAGCTGTACCTCTTTGTGAAGCCTCTGTATTACACCAGGTGGTTAAAATTATGGGGTGTTGCTCTAGCAGGTGGATTGGGTGGTTGTAGTAGGCTGTCATAAGATGAAGTTAAAAATCAGTGGCAGGATTTGCAGCAACATGGATGGAACTGGAGGGTATTATACTGAGCGAAATAAGTCAATCAGAGAAAGACAATTATCATATGATCTCTCTGATATGAGGAATTTGGGATCCAGGGTGAGGGGTCATGGAGGGTAGGGAGGGGAAAAAATGAAACAAGATGGGACAGGGGAGGGAGACAAACCATAAGAAACTCTTAATCTCAGGAAACAAACTGAAGGTTGCTGAGGGGTGGGGGTGGGATAGGATGGCTGGATTATTGGGTTATGGAAAAAATAAAATTAATAAAAAAAATCAATGGCAGGAAGATTGTGGTTCAAATGTAGGAATATTTTAAACTTACTTCCTCCCGTATACAAACACCAAATCTACAGCTATATATGGATCTGTTCTCTTTGAAAAAGACCTAAAAACCAGCTGAAGAGCTCTTCCACAACAAAGGATAGAAGGGCTATGTTGAGCTGGGTATTAGAGGCAGAGGGGGGTTTCCCCAAAAACCCCACCTCCAGTACAGCGTGACCCACAATCTGGAGGGATCTCACAAATATTGAGATTCTTTCTAGAGAGTGAATAGCTTGTACCCCACATCAGGTACCCAAACACTTGGGACCTACCCTAGAGAAATGAGCCCCCAAAGCACCTGGCTCTAAAAACTAATGGGGTTTATATCCAGGAGACCCAAAAAGCATTGGGGAACAAAGTCTGTTTGTAAAGGGCTTATATGCAGGCTTATTTACCCTGAGATCCAGTGCAAACGCAGCAGTTTGAAAAGTGCCTGGACCGTTTGTTAAGGGGATTCATTAGCTAATCTCCAAGCATCTGCAGGAGATGCAGGGGCCTGGTAGGACTTCCTCTGGGGAAAGAGGTGTTGGTGGATGCCCTTTTTGCATGCTTATTTCACTTTGCAAGTGCCAGTAGGCTTGTCTGTCCCCATAGTCCCTTATAGCCTCACTGAAGATGGTGGGTTTTCTTTGTCCCCATTTCCTCTGATGCCCCATTGAAGCTGGTAGGTATATGTAGTCTACACAAAGGACATCTTTTGAACACCTGGCCCTGGTGGCTAGGCAGGCTTGTGTTGGAGGCCTTGTGGGACCAAACTGGAAAGACAATCTTGGTATGCTGCCAACCCCAGGTCACTACACAGAGAGTAGAAAGAAATACAACCCCAGTCTTCCTTTGAAAAAAAAAACCTATTTACTTGTTCTGCAGCTTCAGTCTGAGAGACAGACCTTAGGTTTACCACACATCCAGAGCCTATGGAGGAGTTCTCAGGGAATGTAGGCTGGGGGATGCCAGCTTTGCAGTCTCCTTTGGCCTCCCTTCAAGCTCACTGGTACTTCCCCCAGAAGGAGCTTATAAACTTTTCTAGAGTCTTGATTTTGCCAAATGTCACCAAAGGACACCCCCAAACTGCCTGTTCTAGAGTCTAATAGGAATTATGACTGTGGTCTCACAGGACTGTATATATTTGTATGCTTTAAACACTTTTGCTTAAAGGTCTGACTTCAAATCAGCCTGAAACTAGATGCTAACTGAAATCCCTCCCTTAGGAGCACAGGGCTTCACATGACCTCAGCAACAGGACCGGTCTATCAATAATAAGTGGAGCTACTTAGACAATCACAAAAATTCAAGTGATAACTAAGAACTACAGCAAATTTGAATAGTACATTTTATTTTCTACACAAGACCACCCCTTCAAGACTGGGAGAAGTAGCTGTTTCACTTAATACATAGAAATAAACACAGAAAAGCAAAATGAAGAAGCAGAATAATATGTCCCAAATGAAAGGATGAGGTAAAAATCCAGGGGGAAAAGAAAGGTAATGAAACAGAGACTAGTAATTTACCTGATAAAAGGTTCAAAAGTAATGGTCATAAAGATGCTCACTGAGTTCAAGAGAAGAAGGGATGAGCACAGTGAGTACTTCAACAAGGAGATGGAAAATGTAAGAGAGTACCAAATAGAGGTCACTGAACTTAAGAATATAATGGAACTGAAAAATACACAAGAGGGGTTCAACAGCAGACTGGATGAAGCAGAAAAATGGATCGGCATCCTGAAAGACAGAGGGTGGAACTCACCAAACAACAGCAAAAAGAAAAAGAATTTTAAAAAATGAATATAGCTAACTGGACATCAAGCAATTTAAGGTCTGAGAAGGAGAAGAAAGAAAGACGAAGAGGCAGAAAACTTACTTGAAAAAATAATGGCTGAGAACTTCCCAAAAGTTGGGATTGAAACAGACATACAGGCCCAGGAATCTCAGAGGATTCCAAATAAGATGAACCAGAGAGATCTACACCATGATACATTATAATTAAAATGTCAAAAGTTAAAGAGAAAATATTTAAAAGCAGAAAGAAAAAAACAACTTGTTACATATAAGTAAACTCCCAGAAGACTTTCAGCTGATTTTTCAGTAGGATCTTTGCAGGTCAGAAAGGATTGGTAGGACATTTAAAGTGCTAAAAGGAAACAAAACAAAACAAACAAACAAACAAAAATAAAAAACCCCTCAACTTCGAACCAGGAATCCTCTAATTAGCAAGGCTATCATTTATAATTGAAGGAGACATAAAGACTTTTCCAGATGAGCAAAAGCTGAGAGTTCATCACCATTAAACCAGCCTTACAGTAAATGTTAAAAGGGACTTCTTTAAGCTGAAAATAAAAGGCACTAAGTAGCAATAAAAAAATATGAAAATAAAAATCTTACTGGAAAAGGCAGACATACAGTAAAGGTAATAGTTTAGCCATTTATTAAGCAAGTATGAAGATTAGAAAACAAAATGAGTAAAATTAAACAATAATAAGTTAAGGGATACAAAAAATAAAAAGATATAAAATATGACACCAAAACATAAGACATGGGTGGGGATGAGAGGATAAAAGTGTATTTATTAGAATGCGTTCAAATTTAAGTTGCTAGCAACTTTATTCATTTAAGTTGCTAGCAACTTTATTAAATTAAGTTGCTAACTTAAATTACTATATAAAGAGACCATTATAAGTGTACCTTATAGTAATCACTAAGTAAAAATCTATTGTAGATACACATAAGATAATAAGAAAAGAATCTAAGCATAACACTAAAGAAAGTCATCAGGGGCACCTGGGTGGCTCAGTTGATTAAGCGACTGCCTTCAGCTCAGGTCATGATCCCGGAGACCCGGGATTGAGTCCCACATCGGGCTCCCTGCTTGGCGGGAAACCTGCTTCTCCCTCTCTCACTCCCCCTGCTTGTGTTCTCTCTCTGGCTGTGTTTCTCTCTGTCAAATAAATAAAATCTTAAAAAAAAAAAAGTCATCAAACCACAAGGGAAGAGAGCAAGGGAAGAAATTTATATAGGATGCAGCAAAAACAGTTTTAAGAGGGAAGACATAGTAATACAGTCCTACCTCAAGACCTCAAGAAATAAGAAGAATATCAAATAAACAACCTAACTGTATACCCGAAGAAACTAGAAAATGAAGAACAAAGCCAAAAGTTAGAAGGCAAGGGGCACCTGGGTGGCTCAGTCATTAAGCATCTGCCTTTAGTTCAGGTCATGATCCCGCCGTCCTGGGATCAAGCCCCCATTCAGGCTCCCTGCTCGGTGGGAAGCCTGCTTCTCCCTCTCTCACTCCCCTTGCTTATGTTCCCTCTCACTCTTTCTGTCAAATAAATAAATAAAATCTTTAAAAAAAAGTTAAAAGGGAAATAACAAGAATCAAATTGGAAATAGACAAAATAGAGACAAAAAACAATAGAATGAAACTAAGAGCTGATTCTTTAAAAATACTTAAAAAATGAGAAACTTCTAACTAGACTCACCAAGAAAAAAAGAGAGAGGGGTCAAATAAAGTCAGAAATTAAAGCAAAGTTATAACTGATATATATATCATATATATATTCTATATTATATATAGATGATATAACAGAAATATAAAGGAACATGAGAGTACTATGAAAAATTATATGCCAACAAATTGAACAACCTAGGAGACATGAATAAATTTCTGAAACATATAATCTTCCAGGACTGAATCATAAAGAAACAGAAAATCTAAATAGACTATTGCTAGTGAGGAGATTGAATCAGAATAAAAAATCTCCCAACAAATAAAAATCTAGGACCATATGGTTTCACTGATGAATTCAAACAAGATTTAATACCTGTCCTTCTGAAACACTACCAAAAAACTGATGAGAAGGGAACACTTCCAAATGCGTTTTATGAGGCCAGCATTCCTCAGTATGAAATCCAGACAGGGACACCAAAAAACAGAGAAAATTATGGACCAGTATCCTCGATGAATATAAATGCATAAATCCTCAACAAAATATTAGCAAACTGAATTCAATAATACATTAAAAAGAGTATACACCCTGATCAAATGGGATTTATTCTAGGGATGTAAGTATGGTCAACATCAGCAAATCAAGCAATGCAGTATGCCACATTAACAAAATAAGAATAAAAATGAAGAATATCAGTAGATGCAGAAAAACCTTTTGACAAAATTCACCATCCATTTATGATAAAACCTTTCTGCAAGTGAGTATAGAGGGAAACTATCTTGACATAATAATATAAAGACCATATATGAGAAACCCACAACTAACATTATACTCAGTGGTGGGTATAAGGAACAAGGGAAGGATGCCCACTCTCACTACTTTTATTCAGTATAGTATTGGAATTCCTAGCCACAGAATTAGGGGGAAAAAAGGAATGAAAGACATCCAAATTGGGAAGGAAGTAAAACTGTTACTATTCACAGATGACATGATCCTCTATATAGAAGAAAGACCTTAAAGACTCCACACACACAAAAAAAACCTGTTAGAATAAATAAACTCAGTGAAGCAGCAGGATACTAAATCAATATACAGAAATCTCTTGCATTGTTACACACTAATAACTATCAGAGAAATTAAGAATCCTTTTATAATTGCATCAAAAAAGTAAAATACTTGGGAATAAATTTAACCAAGGATGTGAAAGATCTATACACTAAAAACTATGAGACATTTATGAAAGAAATTGAAGAAGACACATAAATGAGTAAATAGTCCATGTGTATGGATTAGAAGAATTAATGTTGTTAAAATGTCCATATTACCCAAAGCAATGTACAAATTCAGTATAATCCCTATCAAAATCCCAGTGGCATTTTTTACAGAGCTAGAACAAAGCATTTTTTAAAAAATATTTTATTTATTTATTTGACAGAGAGAAACACAGTGAGAGAGGGAACACAAGCAGGGAGAGTGAGAGAGGGAGAAGCAGGCTTTCTGCCAAGCAGGCAGCTCAATGCAGGGCTTGATCCCAGGTCTCCGGGATCATGACCTGAGCCAAAAGCAGTTGCTTAACCAACTGAGCCACCCAGGTGCCCAGAACAAAGGATATTAAAATTAGTATGGAATCATGAAAGATACCAAATGGCCAAAGTGGTCTTGAGAAAGAAGAACAAAGTTGGAAGTGTCTCACTTCCTGATTTCAAACTATACTACAAAACTGATAATTGAAACACTATATACTATAAACACTATAAACACTAAATACTGTAGTATTGGCATAGAAACAAACATAGAGAAAATGGAGCAGAATAGAGTTCAAAGCTAAACCCACACATGTGTGTAATCATTAAATTATGACAAAGGAGCCAAAAGTATGCAATGGGGAAAGGACAGTCTCTTCAATAAGTGGTGTTGGGAAAACTGTACAGTGACACATAAAACAGTGAAACTGGACACTATCTTACACCATACACAAAAATTAACTCAAAATGGATTAAAAAACTTAAGTGTAAGATCTGAAAACATGAAACTCCTAGAAGACTTAGGCATTAAGCTCCTTGACCTTGGTCTAGGGATCGAATTTCTAGATCCAACTCCAAAAGCAAAGACAACAAAAGCAAAAATATATAGTGGGACTACATAAAACTAAAAAACTAAAAACCTTCTGCACAACGAAGGAAACTGTCAACAAAATGAAAAGTACACTAGAGCACCTGGCTGGCTCATTCCATGGAGCATGTGAGTCTTAAAAAATGAAAAGGCAGCCTACCAAATGGAAGAAGATTTTCACAAATGATATATCTGATATGAGGTTAATATATAAAGTATGTAAAGGACTTATATATGTAAGTCAACACCAAAACCCCCCAAATAAAATGGACAGAAGACCTGAATAGGCATTTTTCCAAGGAAGACATTCTCAGTATCACTAATCATAAAGGAAATGCAAATCAAAACTACATTAGGTATTACCTTTTATCTGTCAGAATGGCTAGAAGCAAGAAGATAAGAAATAGCAAGTGTTAGAGTGGATGTGGAGAAAGGGAACACTTTATATTGTCAGTGGAAATGTAAATTGGTTCTGCCACTATGGAAAATAATATGGAGGTTCCTAAAAAAATTGAAAAGAGAACTACATATAAGCCAGCACTTGCACATCTGAGTATCTATCCAAACAAATTTAGAATACTAATTTGAAAAGACATATGCACTTCCATGTTTATTACAGAATTATTTATTGTAGCCAAGATATAGAAATAACCCTAAGTGTTCATGGATGAATGGATAAAGAATTTGTCGAGGTGCCTGGGTGGCTTAGTTGGTCAAGCCACTGCCTTTGGCTCAAGTCATGATCCTGGAATCCTGGGATCAAGCCCCGCATCAGGCTCCCTGCTCGGCGGGAAGCCTGCTTCTCCCTCTCTCGCTCCCCCTGCTTGTGTTCCCTCTTTAGCTGTGTTTCTCTCTGTCACATAAATCAATAAAATCTTAAAAAAAAATTTGTGAGGTGATGTGTGTGTGTATATATATGTATGTATAAATATATATATAGAGAGAGAGAGAAGAGAGTAGTATTCTGTAAAATATATATGATATACATATGCATCATATATAATTAGTAATAAAACATAAAAAATATTGTGTATATATACACACACATACATAATATGTTATATATTATGTATGCATGCATTATATATATATATATATTACAGAATTCTACTTAGCCATAAAAAAGAAAAAAATCTTGTCATTTGCAACAACATGGGTGGACCTTGAAATATTATGCTAAGTGAAGTAAATCTGATAAGTCAGAGAAAGATAATACTGAATTATTTCACTTATATATAGAATCTAAAAAAAATCACAAATGAACAAATAAAACACATTGGTGGTTATCAGACAGAAGGGGGGTTGAAGGTGGGCAAAATGGTCAATGTGAGTCAGTTGTATGGTAATGGTTATTTAGACTTGTGGTGATAACCACTTTGTAGAATATACAAAAATTGAATTATGTGGTATACCTGAAACTAATAAAATGTATACCAACTTTATCCTAATAAAATAATAATAATAATAATAATAATAATAATAATAATAAACAACCAATGGTTGAGGAAGTGCCTTTGTACTGCTGTGGTTTCACTTGCTGCAGTAGATTATGTGATCTTTGGGTACCACATTCTTTATTCCAATGGCTGGACACCTCCCCTCTCACTTTTGTCAGGTTCTGTGGGGTCAGAGCAGCATCGAGACTCTTATCTAACCTGTAAACTTTTTAAAATTAATATATGATATATTGTTTGTTTCAGGGTACAGGTCTGTGATTCATCAGTCTTACACAATTAACAGCACTCACCATAGCCCATATGCTCCCCACTGTCCATCACTCGGCCACCTCATCCATCCCGTCCACTCCCCTTCAGCAGCCCTCAGTTTGTTTCCTGAGATGAAGAGTTTCTTATGGTTTGTCTCCCTCTCTGGTTTTGTCTTGTTTCATTTTTCCCTCTCTTCCCCTATGATCCCCTGTCTTATTTCTCAAATTCCCCATATCAGTGAGATCATATGATAATTGTCTTTCTCTGATTGACTTATTTCACTTAGCATAATACCCTGTAGTTCCACTGACATGATTACAAATGGAAAGATTCCAATTTTCTTGATGGCTGCATAATATTCTGTTGTATATATATACATCACATCTTCTTTATCCATTCCTCTGTCAGTGGACATCTGGGCTCTTTCCATAGTTTGGCTGTTGTAGACATTGCTACATAAACATTGTAGTGCAGGTGCCCCTTCAGATCACTACATTTGTATCTTTAGGGTAAATACCCACTAGTGCAATTGCTGAGTCATAGGGTAGCTCTATTTTCAACTTTTTGAGGAATCTCCACACTGTTTTTCAAAGTGAAAAACAGCTTGCATTCCCACCAACAGTGTAGGAGGGCTCCCCTTTCTCCACATCCTCACCAACATCTGTTGTTTCCACATTTGTTAATTTTAGCCATTCTGATTGGTGAGAGATGGTATCTCATTGAGGTTTTGATTTCCTCGATGCTAAGTGATGTTGACACTTCTTCATGTGTCTGTTGGCCAATGTATGCCTTCTTTGGAGAAACATCTGTTCACATTTTCTGCCATTTCCTGACTGGATTATTTATTTTTTGGGTGTTGAGCTTGATACGTTCTTTATAGATTTTGGATATTAGCCCTTTATCTGATGTCTTTTGCAAATATCTTCTCCCATTCTGACAGTTGTCTTTTGGTTTTGTTGACTGTTTCCTTTGCTGTGCAAATGATTTTATTTTAAAGTCCCAATAGTTCATTTTTGCCCTTGATTCCCTTGCCTTTGGTGATGTTTCTAGGAAGAACTTGCTGCGGCTGAGGTCGATGAGGTTTCTGGCTGTGTTCTCTTCAAGGATTTTCATAGATTCCTGTCTCACATTTAGGTCTTTCATTAATTTTGAGTCTATTTTTGTGTATGGTTTAAGGAAATGGTCCACTTTCATTCTTCTACATGCAGCTGTCCTATTTTCCTGACACCATTTATTGAAGAGACGGTCTTTTTTCCATTGGACATTCTTTCCTGCTTTGTCAAAGATTAGTTGACCACAGAGTTGAGGGTCCATTTCTGGGCTCTCTGTTCTGTTCCACTGATCTATGTGTCTGTTTTTGTGCCAGTACCATACTGTCTTGATGATTACAACTTTAGAGCTTGAAGTCTGGAATTGTGATGCCACCAGCTTTGGTTTTCTTTTCTAACATTACTCTGGCTTTTGGGGATCTTTTCTAATTCCGTATAAACTTTAGGATTATTTGTTCCATTTTTTAAAAAAGTTGATTGTATTTTGATAGGGATTGCATTACATATGTAGATTGCTCTAGGTAACATAGATATTTTCACAATATTTCTTCTTCCAATCCATGAGCATGGAACATTTTTTCATTTCTTTGTATCTTCCTCAATTTTTTCCATGAGAGTTCTGTAGTTTTCTGAGTTCAGATTCTTTGCCTCTTTGGTTAGTTTTATATGGTTTGGGATATAATTGTAAATGGGATCAACTCCTTAATTTCTGTTTCTTCTGTCTTGCTGTTGGTGTATAGAAATGCAACTGATTTCTGTGCATTGATATTAAATCCTGCCACTTTGCTGAATTCCTGTATGAGTTCTAGCAGTTTTGGGATGGAGTCTCTTGGGCTTTCCACATAAAGTTTCATATCATCTGCCAAGAGTGAGAGTTTGGCTTCTTCTTTGCCAATTTGGATGCCTTTTTTTTCTTTTTGTTGTCTGATTGCTGATGGGGGGCTTCTAGTATTGTTGAATAGCAGTAGTGATAGTGGATAGCCCTGCTGTGTTCCTCTCGGCTCTCAGGTTTTCCCCATTGAGAATGATATTTGCTGTGGGTTTTTCATAGATTGCTTTTATGACACCGAGGTATATACCCTGTATCCTGACACTGTGAAGAGTTTTGATCAAGAAAGCATCCTGTACTTTGTCAAATGCTTTTTCAGCATCTATTGAGAGTATCATATGATTCTTGGTCTTTCTTTTATTAATGTGTTGTATCATACTGATTTGTGGATGTTGAACCAACCTTGCAGCCCAGGAATAAATCCCACTTAGTCATGGTGAATAATCCTTTTAACGTACTGTGAGATCCTATTGGCTAGTATTTTGGTGAGAATTTTTGCATCCATGTTCATTAGGTATATTCGTCTGTAATTCTCCTTTTTGACAGGGTCTTTGGTTTTGGGATCAAGGTAATTTTGGCTTCATGAAATGAGTTTGGAAATTTTTCTTCCATTTCTGTTTTTTGGAACAGTTTCAGGAGAATAGGTTCTTCTTTAAATGTTTGGTAGAATTCCCTGGGGAAGCCATCTGGCCCTGGGCTCCTGTTTGTTGAGATTTTTTACTACTTCTTCAATTTCCTTACTTGTTATGGATCTGTTCAGTTTTTCTGTTTCTTCAGTTTTGGTGTTTATATATCTCTAGGAATACATTCATTTCTTCCAGATTGGCTAATTGGCTGGCATATAATTTCTCATAATAGGTTCTTATAATTGTTTGTATTTCTTTGGTAATCTCTCCCCTTTCATTCATGATTTTATTAATTTGGGTCCTTTCTCTTTTATTTTTGATAAGTCTGGTTAGGGGTTTTTATCCTCTTGTTAATTCTTTCAAAGAACCAGCTCCTAATTTCATTGATCTGTTCTACTGCTCTTTTGGATTCTATTTCATTGATTTCTGCTCTGATCTTTATTATTTATTTCTCTTGCTGGGTTTAAGGATTTATTTGCTGTACTTTCTCCAGCTCCTTTAGGTGTAAGGTTCGGTTGTGTATTTGAAACCTTTCTTGTTTCTTGAGAAAGGCTCGTATTGCTATATACTTTCCTCTTAGGATCACGTTTGCTGCATCCCAAGGATTTTGAACAATTGTATTTTCATTTTCATTTGTTTCCATGAATTTTTAAAATTCTTCTTTAATTTCCTGGTTGACCCATTCATTCTTTAGTAGGATGCTTTTTAGCCTCCATGTATTTGAGTTCTTTCCAACTTTCCTCTCGTGACTGAGTTCTAGTTTCAAAGCACTGTGGTCCAAAAATATGCAGGGAATGATCCCAGTCTTTTGGAACTGGTTGAAACCTGATTTGTGATCCAGACTGTGATCTAGTCTGGATAATGTTCCTTGTGCATTAGAGAAGAATGTCTATTCTGTTTATTTGGGATCAAGTGTTCTGAATATATCTGGGATGTCCATCTAGTCCAATGTGTCATTTAAAGCCTTTATTTCCTTGTTGATCTTTGCTTAAATGATCTGTCCATTTCAGCAAGGGGAGTGTTAAAGTCCCCTACTATTATTGTATTACTGTTGGTATGTTTCTTTGATTTTTTTACAAATGGCTTAAATAATTGACTGCTCCCGAGTTAAGGGCGTAGATATTTAAAACTGTTAGAGCTCGTGTTGAATAGACCCTTTAAGTATGATCTAGTGTCCTTCCTCATCTCTTAATTATAGTCTTTGGTTTAAAATCTAATTTGTCAGATATAAGGATTGCTATCTCAGCTTTCTTTTGATGTCCATTAGCATGGTAAATGGTTTTCCAACCCCTCATTTTATTTTTTTTTATTTTTTTTTTTTATTGTTACTAAATTTTTTTTCCAGTGTTTCAAGATTCATTCCCCATTCCCCACACCCAGTGCTCCCCGCTTTAGGTGTCCCCAGTACCCACCACCAGGCTCTCCCATCCCTCCACCCCCCTCCCTCCAAGTCCCTCAGTTTGTTTCTGTGCTCAAAATCTCTGTTGTTTCGTTTCCC